>MJUT01037885.1:66603-77726 GCA_002080005.1 Gigantidas platifrons
AAATATCTCACAAATACCAATTTTATAGTCTTTGGTTTGACTCGAACGGTGATTGAACTCAAGATCTACCACATTCGAGGCTAACATGCTAACCATTACTGCGCCAACTGCATGGAGGTTTGTTAGGTACCAGTATCTGAATAGTAAACTTGTGGTTGTGCAATGGATACAGTATATAGTATGTGTACTTTCAAGAGCATTCGCCGAAAATATGTTTATTCACTTGTTCATACACTTAAAAGGGTTAGGGTTATGGTGTTTAACGTCACGTTCAACAATATTTCAGTTATATCATGGCGGTCAGTTTTATTGGTGGGGAAGAAACCGGAGAAAACCACCGACCTGTAGCAAGTCACTGACAAACTATAATGTTGTATCGAGTACACCTCGCCTGAGTGGGATTCGTTCTCACAACGTTAATGGTGATATGCACTGATTGTATAGGTAGTTCTAAATACAACTACCATACGATCACGACCATGACGGTCCCCATAACCATGTGGTTGTACAATTGATACTATCAAGAGCATTCGCCGAAGTCATTTTTATTCACTTGATCATATACTTTTAACCCATATATACTGACACATAATACAAATAGAACTTGCTTGAAGTTTTAAAACCGTCCAAAAATGTTCTTGTGTACATTCCTCTAATACACGTATCATACTTTCAGGTTCCTATGGAATCAGTGGTACAATCCAGAAACAAGAAATAAATGGAGTGTGGAATAGATCTTTTAATTTTGTTTTAAATTGTGCAGGTTTTATAACGTTCTATAACTGTTTGAACACAAGATATAGCCCATTGTTTACCGGAACTGTTTGAACACAAGATATAGCCCATTGTTTACCGGAATATTAAGAAGAACTTGACCATACCAAAGGGGTAATCAGAATCCGTAAATCAAAGAAGGACAGACAACACAATGCCCAAAAGAAAAAGGACAAAAAGACAAACAACGATCTACAAAACACTACACAGAAAAGTAAAGATCGAGTAACATGAACCCCACTAAAACCCGGTGTTAACTCGGGTACTCCGGAAGAGTAAGCAGTTCCTGCTCCACTATTGCCACTTGTTGTTAATTATCTTTTTTGCTTCACTGTATACTTTGTTGAAAGTAGAAATATAGGATATAATCCCAAAGGGAACATCAGGGCTAGAAATGAGATACTAGTATATTTTCTTTGCTGCGGGGTCAGAAAAGTACGTTATGGGACAAATAAAATGCACACGATCGCTCAGAAGACCGAACTGTATGAGTGTCTCGTATATATGAGTGGCATATGCCCTCAGACATTGCTGGTTAAAGACAACTCGCAGCTCAGCTCCTACAGATCGGTAGATTGTTATTAGAGTGGTCGTTGATGGGATGGTCTGCTACAAGGCAAACACATCCTATATATAATCTATTACATCTTATTTTCCTGTTGCAATCGAAATGTCCATCATTATGCTCAATCAGATTCTACCATTTTCCCTACAAGATTTATTTGTTTGTAATCGTCACAATCAATCAATCAATCAATCAATCAATCAATCAATCAATCAATCAATCAATCAATCAATCAATCAATCAATCAATCAATCAATCAATCAATCAATCAATGACTTTAGTGTGACAAAAAACATGCATATAATTTGTATATAATATGTGTTGTGTCAATTTCACGGCGGTCTCATTGACAAACACAAACCAGCAATTTTACTTAACATTTCGAAATGACATTTTCCGTTGACATTATTTTATTCTTTGCAAAGAAACTTAACAATTAAACAGGTTGCTTATCTGCGGAAAATTTTGAAAATTGCTTCTTGTAAATCCTTTGCTAATTGTGAAATTTTACCATCTTTGTTTTTCTTTTTCTCATATCTACCTGTTTCAATGCGAAGCTGATGAGCACTTATTCTAAATTTTGTGATAAGACTACGCTGCTTAAAATTGAAAGTATCTAAATATGACTCTCTTCTGAAACAATCCTTTAATTTGTAAAACAGTGTTAACTTACCAGAATTTAAACCATTAGTTTTACACTCTTCCCAGTACTGTAAAAAAAAATCTCTAAGAGAATTTTTAACAAGTTTTTTCAATTTATGTTCACTCCACATTTTACATGAAGTTAAATTTATTTTAAGCTTGGTAGCAAAAAAATGTATTGTGGAGTACCAGCTAAGGGTTTTATTATTGTGAAGACTTATACATTCCTCATATGCACTTCAAGTTTCACAATATTGCTGGGTTTGTTTTCTAGTCGGTGCCAATAGGAAGAGGGAGGTTACCAAGGAAATAAAGAGTGGAAATCTTCCCAGCTCTGCAACTACCCTCATATTAACTGTTCTTTTATTAACACCTAAAACCAATTTACAAAATTTAATATTAAGCTTTTCACAATCACAGTCTTTGAAAATGTCATATAGATCCACTTTTTTCTGTTTGTCTGATAAGTTAAGTGTACCCCAGATTTCACTCCCATAGAGTACAATGGGTTTTACAGTATGATCAAATAAGTGTAATTGGGTATGTATTGAGGGGTTCAAACCTGACAAATCTTTTCTTAATTCAAATGAGGCCTTTAAAGCTTTCTTATATAGTGCATTTTTTGCCTCATTGAATTTACCAGAAGCAGACATTATCATGCCTAAGTATTTATATTTATTAACACAACTTATCTTAGCGCCATTAATCCAAAAATCATCAGATAATAAGTGACCTGTTTTATTAAATATATAATTTTAGTTTTTTTCAGTGTTAATATTAAGGCACCAGGTCTGACAATAATTTTGCCTGATATTAAGCTGTTCCTGAAGCCCAGTCTTTGTATCGGATATTAAAACGAAGTCATCAGCATATAAGAGACAACTTATTTTCTTGTCTGCTAGTTTAGCTCCATGTACAGATTTCTCAAGTGCTACACTCAATTCATTGATGAATATTTTAAATAAATTGGGGCTTAATACATCCCCTTGTCTTACTTCAATATGGGATGTAAAAGTATTTGTCAGCTTTTTTCCAAGCCTCACCGATATATTATTATTACTATACATATTACATAGAATTCTATAAAAATAACTACCAACATTATTTTGTAGTAACTGTGTTTTTCTTTATGTTCAGTTATCTGTAGCCAATACAATACATTAGAAAAGTAAAAGACCACAAATAAAAATACTACGCAAACAAAAATAGTATACACAATATTGACTTTTGTCAATATTCTGGATGTCTTAAAAAGTGCGATTTTCCCGGAACAAATATGTATCCGATTTTAGAATTTACCGGAAGTAAACATTTGGCGGAAATTTTCGAAAAAATTATGGCGGATCTTGCAAGAACATTAGAAGTTTTAGCGAAGTTCTCCTTACAGGATTTTTCAAATGGTAAAAACGATCGTTGCAGTATATAAGCAACACGATCTTGGTAGGATCTTGTAAATCGTGAGAATAACCAACACTGTGTTCACGAACAATTGAGGAAAGCTCCCCCCTTTTTAGTTTTAGTTTTTGTATTTTTGTTCATTTTAATAACTAATTAAATGTATTGAGACCCGGTGCCACATGAGAAGCAGGACTTTATTGTTAAGGCTAATCATCACGTCGAAAGATCCTCGTTTAGACCATATGCACATGTATTGTAATGTATGGATAATAATTTTAATATCTTGGCTATTTTTTCCTTTCATTCCTCCTCCAAATCAAAATGGTTGCTGTATTCCGATGTATATTTTTTCATGGTTGTCTTGTGTCAGACCAACTCATATAGCTATACTTGTTCTAAATGTTTTGTCAATGAGCCTGTAAAAATCATTTCAGCATTTTACATGTTAGTCCGAGATTCCTCTGCCGTTCGACGACTATTTACATCTGCTGTTGTCGTTGAACGTCAGAGCGCTCTCCATAATGAAAACAACGGATTTTTCTCCCCATCTCAACTGTAGCACATTTCCACGTTTTGTGGCTATCAGATTTTATTTTCTATCCAAAACCCTAATATATATTAACAGTATTAATACCAACAGACCCAAGAATCAGACAATTTCATCCATTTACATACAGACATCTTCATGCATTCAAAGATCCGTACAAATACTCATTCTTTCCGAACACAATCATTCACTGGAATTTACTACCTCAAGCTATAGTTCTATGCCCAACAGTCAACACGTTTAGAGAACAGCTAACACCAACTGTTCTCAGCCATCTACAATCACAAATTTAAATAAAAATGAAATTGTAAATAGTTTTAACCACAAAATTTATTTCTGTTTCGCACCACTTGTAAATATGTTATAAATTGACTGAATTTATTATTATTTCTTTATGTTGTTTATTCCCACGCATGTGCAACAGCTAGTGATCATCCAGTGGATGGATAGCTGTATACCGAAAGAAGAAGAAGAAGATATATCGCTTCACCAATCATTTTTCTATTCATTCATAACCATCTTACCCTCAGAGAGTGGTGTTACACTCGATTACAGCACGTTTTTTCCTTACACCCGATGATTTGGTCATTTCACTGCCATTTTTTTAACGTGATCTCGCGATACTAACTGAAAGATGACAGCAATGCATTGCATGATGGGAGATACTAAATACAGTGCACCAAATTAGCATACGTAAACAAACATACAAGATGATATAAAGCGTATTCTGCAGGACAAACAGTTCCATCTACAGCTCAAATCAGAGCAGAAGGAAATAATACAAAATATGTTGGATAGAAAAGATTCATTTGGCAGTGTTATCCGCGAGCTTCGGAAAGAGCATGTCTTACGTTTCCCCCTATTTTGGACAAGGTCAGATCATATATGCAAATCATCTCCCATGATACATTGCGGTAATCGTAGTTCTCTCGAAGTCACGTGACAAATATTTCAAAATGTCAGTGTTCAAAATGACGAAATCATATGGTCTGGGGGAAATTGTGCTGTAATGGAGTGTAACACCAATTTCTGAGGGTAAGATGGTTATGAATGAATTGAAAAATGATTGGTGAAGCGATATATATTAGGGTTTTGGATAGAAAATAAAATCTGATAGCCACAAAACGTGGAAATGTGCCACGGCTGAAATGGGGAGAAAAATCTGCTGTTTTCATTATGGAGAGCACTCTGACGTTCAATGACAACAGCAGATGTAAATAGTTGTCGAACGACAGAGGAATCTCGGATTATTTACATGTGTACAAGTATTGTCCTTTCTACAACAAAAATTACAAAAGACAAGACAAACAGATGTTTACTTATACAGTGATGGTAGAAGGTAGTGTTGACGGTTGTACATGTTTTCTGAAAAAGAAATAAATAAAGACAAGGTCACAAAATGTACTTGTTTATATCTGGCTACAATGTTAACATTGCCATACTAGATGTTGACACAGACAAATCAACAATTCAGAAGGATTGGTCAACAATTCATCATTAATTTATTTTCTCCCAACTGTCTAAGTAACTAATTGTAGAAAAATAAGATAATTTAATAAAGTTGGGAAAATTCCCAAAATGAAAATAGTTGAACAATTAGGCTGACGAAAAAGTATTACGGTAATACAACTACTGAAAAAGGTTTCCATCATCAAATTTAAATCACGCTATATTAAAATGGGTATAAATATTCAGGGATGTTTTACTGTACCCAATGGAAACGTCCATAAAACTTATGTTCAGCTATAGCTAATTAAGTGGTATTTTAAAAAATGTTCATTGTCTTTGATTTCTTACAGATTGGGTAAAATCTTTATGGGACAGTGACTTCACAGATATAGACCCATTGGACCTAGCAGTTGAAGGGGAACTAGAAGATAATGGGTACCATTCAGTTACATTTAGGCTACTACAGACTGTGTTTGATGATTGGAAGTCTAAAAAAGAGGGCAAAGATGGTGAAGGTTAATATTACACACTGCTATTAGTGATTTTATGAAGTCACAATCACACAAACACATTTAAAAAAACAATTAACTTCCTGGTTTAAATTATTATGGTTTAGGTTTATGGTGTTTTACTGCCACTTTCAACAATATGTAAGTTATATCGAGGCGGACAGTTTTATCAATGGAGGAAATTGGAGGACCTGGAGAAAACCACCGACCTGTCGCAAGTCGCTGACAAACTTTATCGCATTATGTTGTATGAGTACACTTCGCCATGAACAGGGTTCGAACTAACAACTTTAGTGGTGATAGGCACTGATTTCACAGGTAGTTGTAAATCCAACTACAATATGATCACAGCCACGATGGCCCCTTGAATTATTTAGATGTAGAAGAACGGATAAATTAAGTAGATAGAAAACATACTTACAATTGATTATTATCGTTCTCACAATGAAAATTTGAATTTACTGGTCCGAATCATATTCTTGAATTTATTTTTATATAGTTCTAAATAAAAACTAAGAAATTTACTGGTCAGAACAAAGTTTTACTGGTCTTGGGGCTGAGCTCATCATGAGGACTGTTATTATGTGTAGTCATGGTCAAATCAAAGCGATTATATTCTGTGTGGGGCTCAATTTTGTCTACTAAAATGGTGGCCTGGGCGACCAAATTTCGTTTCTGGCAACCCAAATTTTAATCTGATGGCTAATGTGACCACCAGGGTAATTGAGCATTATGTGGCCATTGTCTGTCAAGACAGATAATTTCTCAAATTAAATGAGATTTGATTTAATAAGATGAAATCGAGTTGTGACATTGTAAAGAAGTTTTACAGAGGTCTGAAGATAGGCTTAGGAGTATCTTTGCAAGAAATTGCACATTAATGTATGATAAAATCAGGCACAGAAATTAACTTTTATGTTTACAAGCAAATTGTGTGAATTTTGTTAATCTTTGAAGCATTTTTTTTTTCTGTGAGCATTTCAAAAATATAATAATGATAAACTCTAATTAAAGTTTGCTTAAGTAAATTTACAGAAGAAAGATGTTGATAGAACAGATTGAGATACACATATGTTGTCAGTAGGCCTATTTTTACTTTTAAAATAGTTCAAAATCATTTCGGGTCGTGACACCCATTTACCGGATGTTGTCGTATTCGTCAAGGTTCTTGTGCGTGTTAAATTATTTTCCTCCAATTACAGAGCACCGCTGCAATTGCTAATAAAAACTCCAGAGAGGCTCTGATGTTTGAACTGGGTTTCGGTCACGATTGACATACGGTATCAGTATCGTTTGCTTATAAATAAATGAAAGGGAACATGTTTTTTTGTCAATTCTCGATGTTTCTGCTTCATTTAAATGAAAGGGAACATGTTTTTTGTCAATTCTCGATCTTTCTGCTTCATTCAATCTACTGAAAATAACATACACGCAATATTTTTCTTCCACTACATATTTTTTAGTGGCAAAATCGGAAAAGTACACGCAAAATGCATCCGTTAATTTCAGACCCTGATAAAATTATAGGTGTAGCAAGTAGAGGCAGAATTAAGTAATTATTGTATTGTACTAAATATCATATATGGGGTTTTTTCCAGGATTTTGGAGTGTTTTGGTAGAAAACGACATCTCACACAAAAGCATGATAGCACTGTTTGCCTATTTAATGGATAGAGGAAGCAATGTGAGTTATTTTTTATGTAGGTAAAAGGTAACGCTGGGATGATATTTATATTGCCACTGTATAGCAAAGATTTTGTTTTGTAATGGACCAAGAACAGCCACCAGTCATTCCCAAGGTCTGTCGGACATGTGGCAATGTCCAGTAAAAATTGGTCAGGGGTTGCGCTGGGCTTCGCCAATGTCGCATTTGGCGATTTTTTTTCTATCTGGCTCCAAAAAACGGTTGCTGGCGATAATTCTGGTGCCAACATTTTCATGATAAAATATTATCTAAATTCAATTAAAGGTAAATAAGTGGTCGTTTGCAGGCACAGGTATAAAGCTACTGTTACATGATTGATACTTGAACAACTTGTATAAACATCCTGAGTGACACTTATAATTGTTTATTGTAAATAGCCGAAGGTACGTGACCTTTCACACCTGTCACAGGTAGATGTAATTAAAGAAAATTTAAACCACAGGTAATTGGATCAGTGCTAACTTGCCTGATTGTTTTATGAATAAATAAAATCAATAATGCTTATCATTTGGAGATAAATATCTTTAATCATCATGATCCTATGGTCGATGTTTACAAATTCACGCACATGGCTCAAGGATCAATTTACACATGTGTGAATAATAAATGTTTACTTTCAGACTGACATGTCTTTTTAGCTCACCTGGCCAAAGGCCATGTGAGCTTTTGTCATGGGTAAGCGTCTTGTCCGTCTGTCCGTCCGTTAGCTTTTCACATTTAACTCTTCTTCTCTGAAACTGCAAAACAGATTTCAACCAAACTTGTCATAGATGTTCATTGGATGGTCCTCTACCAGATTTGTGTTTTTGGCGCTGATCGGAAATCCAACATGGCTGCCAGGGCTCATAATGTATTCTGATTGGTTGAAATTTTAAAAATCTTCTTGTTAGAAACCACTAAGCCAATTGAATTGTGACTTTACAGGAATGATCATTGGGTGATCCTGTACTTAACTTGTGAATCGTTTGCTGATCGGAAATTCAAGATGGCCACCATGACTCGACTTAGTTTAACATTGGATGCTATGGGAATTTTACATTTTCATCTTTTTTTCTGAAACCACAAAACAAATTTGAACCAAACTTGGCAGAAATGTTCATTAGATGGTCATATACAAGATTTTGTTTTTGGCGCTGATCGAAAATCCAACATGGCTGCCAGGGCCCATAATGTGTTCTGATTGGTCGAAATTTTAAAAATCTTCTTGTTAGAAACCACTAAAACAATTGAATTGTGACTTTACAGGAATGATCATTGGGTGGTCTTGTACTAAATTTGTGAATCATTTGCTGATCGGAAATTCAAGATGGCCGCCATGACTCGACTTAGTTTTAACATAGGACCCTATGGAAAAAATGTTTAAAAGTCTTCTCCTCTGAAACCAGCAAGTCAATTTAAAGCAAACATGGCATGAATGGTCCTTAGGTGGTCAACTTTCAAAATTATGTCCTGTGAACCCAACCTCCATCCAAGATGGCCGCCATCAGCAGATATAGTTTTAACATAGGACCCTATAGGAAAATTGTTTAAAAGTCTTTTCCTCTGAAACCAGTCAGTCAATTTAAAGCAAACATGGCATGGATGGTCCTTGGGTAGTATACTTTTAAAATATGTTCGGTGACCACGATCTCCATCCAAAATGGCTGCCACGAGCAGACATAGTTTTAACATAGAACCCTTTTAAATTAAGTCTTCATATCGATAACATGCACTTAATAAGCCATGAAATAGTAGATAGATGTATCATCTGGAATCAAAATATTTTCGTGTCAATCATGATAAGTCACAATCCGTAACAGATGTCCGGAATCATTCTTTGTTTACACGCTGTAGGTAAACTTCTGGTTGTTGTTCTCGAAATTTTCTGTTGGCCCCAAAGTAAATAAAACGTCTAGTATAACAGAAAAGATCATAATAAACATAACAATTTACCCTTTTGACATGTAACCAGTAATAGAACAACAGTATCATGACTTCAAAGCTGGCGTCATGAGTGATAAAATTTGCATGCTTGACAAAGAACGATTTTGTACGAACAAGTTACGGCATCTAAATTTTCTTGCTCCAACTTTTTGGAACTGGCGACAGAATTTTATACCTGGCAATTTTTCTGGCGCCAACATTTTTGGGGCCAGAGCAGCCCCTGTTGGTTTTGTCCAGTAAAAGTTTATTCATTACTGGACTAAATGACCAGTAGGAATCTGAGCACCTCCTCTGTGGAGTATGTGAATATCCTGTAAGCTTGATGCTGGGTCCAGTAATTCGTACTCCTTTATTGGACCGAACGTCCATTAAACTTCAATTTACTTTGGGAAACACTGAGCCACTACAAGCAAACTGTTGCTCATTAAGAGTGCTCCAAGTTGTCTTTTACGTACAAGAAGCATGGCATTCTCAAATACTTCAAGACACTCATTTATAGTATTGTTCCGATCATCGATTTGATCGAAAATTGACTGATTATTTGAATTTCGATGACAGTTGATTATACTCCGGAAATACAATTTGTTTGAATCTGTTTTGTATTTAGGGTGTATGTCTTGCATGCGTTTGTAAGAGCGTAAATCTGACATATTATGCTCATCAATATCATGGAGGCTAGCACAAGGGAAGCCAGTCAGACACCAATTCTTTATGGCGGCTTTGGCCACCCAGCTGGAGATAAAAAAAAGCATTGTGTGGAAATATTTTGGATTTATTAAAACAAAAGAAGGATCTGCAACTAAAACCAACCTTGATATGACCTAGGCTATATGTAAATTATATTTGAAACTATACACTCACAAAATATCAACTTTTTTATGCATGTTTTATGATAAACTACTATTGTGAGTGATCTAACACTGAAAGCTAAGTCATCAACTACATTTGCACCTAACAAATAATATTTTCAGATAACTTGTTTAACAAAACAACACATTTTGATTATACAATGTAATCGGAAATTGAATCGGTGACTAGCATCCAATTATTTAACCTGTGATAGTTAACAGTTTGAGCATAATGATAATAACACAAATATTGGTATAAAAGATTTCAATGCAAGTTTCATTAAAGCGATGAAATAGGCAAATTTTGCTGTTATTCCTTTTTTTTTTATGTTTCTCTATGAATTTTTAATTTATTCATCTGTAGAAAAAATCCAGCTCTATACAGAAGGAATCTGGAATTCTGTCAGCAGCATGTTATATCAAGATGCTAAGTATACCTGGTAAGTATAATAGATGAGATATATTGTATACCATATTTTACGGACGATAGGTCGATATTTTTTTCCCTCAGCATGCTGGCTTTGACCTATCGTCCACATCGACCTATACAATGATGAAGTTTAAGAATCTCGAATCCCTAAAAAAATTCTCGATGAAAATGACATTTTTGTTTACAGTATACCTTTATTTTGCCTTCAGTTTTTGTTTTTAATAAGAAGACTGAAATCATCGATGTTCTTGATGTTATTTTTTTTTAAATAAAGCATATTAACAGGGGGTGCAATTCTGGAGAAAAAATGTTCAACATCCAAAAAAAAAAAAA
>MJUT01037905.1:32300-42368 GCA_002080005.1 Gigantidas platifrons
AATTATGACCCTAGGGTGAAATCATTGAATCATTGATGACATGTTAAGGAATTATGACCCTAGGGTGAAATCATTGGATCATTGATGACATGTTGAGGAATTATGACCCTAGGGTGAAATCATTTGATCATTGATGACATGTTAAGGAATTATGACCCTAGGGTGAAATCATTGGATCATTGATGACATGTTAAGGAATTATGACCCTAGGGTGAAATCATTGGATCATTGATGATCTGTTAAGGAATTATGACCCTAGGGTGAAATCATTGGATCATTGCTTCTCTCTATTCTTAGTATTTATTTTTGTAATATACAGTATTTGTTTATTAAATATTCCTCTTAATGTAGAGTAATGAATAATTCATTAGGCAAACACATAAAGACGTGTCTCCTGTGTATTTTTAGTTATTAAATGGACAAATTATGCAGTAATTAAAACTAAGGTGTACCATATTGTGATCTATTTAAGAGACATCGGAGACATTTCTGAAGCTATGAATAAATAATAATTAATAATAAAACAATACCAAAAAAATCAATTGCACCGGATACAATTTTAATTTTAAATTCCACTATCGTTTTAATTGTGAAGAACATCGTCTTGTCAATAAAATGACTGACTTGACTGCTCCCCTCCAGTGATGTAGATCGTGGGTTCGATCTCCGGTCAGGTCAAACCAATAACGTGTGGCGCTGAGCAGGTGGTATGAACGTGGTTTGCTAAAACTGATTAGGACTATGTGCCTGAGTGGCGCGACATAGTAAGGCAAACCCAGCGTGTTCGTCTAGTACAAAACAGTATACCGTTTTTTTCGCGGGACTCCAATTTTCGCTTTATTAGCGTGTACGATCGAAATGCTAAAATTAAAACTCGTTAAATTTGAAGTCCGTTTTCAGTAAGAGTTAACTCCTTATATTTATCCTATAAAATTCATTACACCTATAGTTGTCATAACATTTAACAGATCAAAGAACAATCAACACAGCAGTATATATAATAATTGTACGCAATGCGGTATAGCGGTATGCACACAGTCTCACGGTTATGTCATATCGGCCTTATGCATAAAACATATTAATGCATGTTTATTTTGTTATTCCCTACTCTCACATCTATGTGTAAACAGTTACAAAATATTTCCTATCAATTTCATAACACCTGTAATTGCCATAGCAATCAATAGATCAAAAGATCAATATCGGTTGGTTGATCACTATAAAAACATGTTATAATTATAATTGCATGTCGTAAATAACAAACACACCAATTAAACACATTTTGTATATGTATATCTATAAGATTGGATTTTAAATTACATTTTAGTACATGATGTATACATTCTGTCTATAAAGTTTATGTTTCAAACTACATATAAATAATTTAAATTTAAAGGTGCTCCCGAAACCGATAATTTTATAATCAATATCGTATTTCCTGCCAGTTTTGTTTTGTTTTGCAGAAACGCGTCGTGCGCACTAAATCATGTGTGCAAGTTTTATTTACTTGTTTGCCATCTCGTCAAAAAGTAACTTGTTCTAGCCAATTCATCACTCATTCATTTGTGGGCAATGATGGGGTACGGAGAACACATAGTATACAATGTTTTGAAGAAGTTCAGTTAGTAATACTGATTGTTATAAACTGGAATGTTTGTAAAGTAGGACACTACGATTGAGAGCCAAGAAGCAACTCACTTAAATCCTTGAAATCAAACATAGCGCCAAATCCTCGAAATCAAATATAGTGCCCACAACAAAAGCAATATTCTAATATGACGTCTCGTATTCGGTATGCAATTAAAGGCATATTTGAATAACAACCAAATATAGGCCACACATGCGCGCTGAGCTAAAAATAAAAGCACCTACATAAACACTGACTATTTTCAGAAAATTCTTAATGGTTGGCGATTTTCTATTATTGTTTATCTAAAAATTGTTGAAATAAATTAATTTAAAATTAAATAAATCCTAATCAAGTCTTATCATAATTAAACTCTTATAAACACGGTTTTATTGTGGCTATTCCAATTTACTCCAACGTAAAAGCACATTATGATGAGTCGTCGTCTGCTGACGACATTCGTCAATATGTCAACAATAGTAAATTCACCGTTAAAGATATGACTTAATGTGGAACACGAGGGAGCCTACTACAAAATAATCAACTTTTACAGACAACAGAACTCTGTTAATCAATACATCATACAATCTTTAAGCACTGGGAAGACCAAAAGAATGTTTAGAAATCAAATCTGTGATGGGCTGCGTTCAACGGATAATTTCGTTGTTAATCTTTTGAAGTTGTTTATTTGTAATACAATTTATATTGATCCTTGTCAATAAAATTCTTTTCGGGATTTTAAGCCACAGTTTCAACCACAATTTCGCTTTCCATCTCTTAGTTCCCAATTTTACAATTTTTCAAATTCCGTAGGAGATTTATGGAATAGCCACTACCAGCGCATAACCTTGACCGCCTCGAATATTAAAATTACCGTATTTGTCCTATTGGAATCGAAATAATTCATGCCGGCCACACTTTATTGTTATTCAAATATGGGTAGGCATTAAATTCATGAATATTTAACCCCGAGCGATAAACAAAGAGTCTCACACCATCTGACATTTTGCCCACAATAATATTATAGCACACCAGTGGTATAGGGACTGCATACCCTTACATAACAGTTGAGTTCACTCTGTGGTTCTTCTTGCTCAATCTTTAGTTTTCTGTGTAGCATTGTGTAATTTGTTTCCTTTTTCAGTTGGCCATTGTATTGTCACTCATTTGACAAGACTGAAATTTTACCTTGCTCAAATGCTTATGATAACAAAACCATTTAACTAAGAGGGGATGTCATATAAAATTAGAGGGCCCGGGTGGCTCAATGAGTTAGGTAGTTGTATTACCTAACAACTCACACAAGCCTATCACCAATACGGCGTGGGTTCGCGCCCGGATTTGTAAATTACAAAAAGGGTGCACTCGATTCGAAGCTGCAGGTGATAAAGTTTACCAGTTGCTTGCCTATGGTCAGTGGTTCTCTCCAGGTACTCCGACTTCTTCCACCACTAAAACTTGTCGCCATGATATAGCTGAAATTAAAAAACCAAAACAAATCGTATAAAACTAGCTATCTTTGCCAATTGAAGTGCATGTACCAAGCCAGAAAAAAGAGAAGTCATGTATATGTGTTCTAGGTGTACCGATATTGCATTTCTTTCTAATGGTTTTCAATAAGATTTTGGAACTGTTGTGATGTTCTGGTATAACGCATTCATTAAGGGAATAATATTATGGTTATTTTAAAGAAATGTGCTTTATTTTGATACTGCTTTATCATTAAAGAGAGAGAAATAGTTAATATGCCAACTGGTGGAATAATATTTCAAAAGAAGACAAAATTCGTTGCCTAAATAATGATAATAATGTGACTATATTTAGGATCGTTGATGCCATTTTTCGGGACATTCTCTAGATTCCAGATGAAAATAGCAGTGGCACAGATAGAAAATAATTCAGACACTTGCCAATCTTCGATTTACGGCTTCTGATTATCCATTTGTCGTCTTCAAACATATCTAAACATATATCAATATATTTAGTTCAATGCTAAGATTACACTTCAAAGAAAATAGTGTGCAAGGACATTTCTTATTTTCTATTGTTAGAGCAGTTCAGAACAGAAAATCCTCGAGATTGCAGCGATATTCCAGTTGGGAGTATAAGTGGCGCCTATAGAATATATCCAAATAATTCAGATGTCATTGATGTCCACTGTAACATGGACATAGATGGTGGTGGCTGGACGGTATGTGGATGTATTATTATGAAAATTATACAATGATGGTCATCAATTTCACAAATATCAACAAAACGAACAATCACCTCTTTTATTATCTCAATGAATGACCACGACATATGACGCTGGAAATACAGGTCCTGGCTTGGGACAGGCATAAAAATGTGGCGAGTTGAACCAGTTAATGGGTTCACAACTGTCCTCTCTTGATACAAACGTGTATATATCCAATTTAGTGGGCACGACGCGTCTCTGGAACAACTTTCATCAGGTACACTCAAAGTCGAAAGGTTGGAAAGACAAATAAATTAAAACTATGTAGAGAATAACATTGTTTATAATGGCTATATATCTTTTCCCTTTTGTGTAGATTCTTGTATTTCCTCTATCACCGACGAGACCTTTGCCGGGCCTGACTATATGAGTAACACATCAAGTGCCCTAAAGGAAGCATAAACTGCTTACCAGTCACGAGCGCCTGGGTTCACTCCCGGTTTTTTATGTGTCCGCGTTGCTGATCTCTTTAGTTTTTTTTCTTGTGTCTTTTTTGCTGAATCTGTTCATGAAAACTAATTACAAATACTTAAAATATATCTTTCTTGTGATAACTTAAATACTTTCTTTTTTTTAAATTATTGATATGTCAATTCGGTTGTTTCGAATCATGTCAATTCCGACCACGTTCCATCTTTTTCGTGTCTTGACGTCTGAACAAATTGGCAGGCGATTTCCGGTGTTTACGCTATTACTGTCAGCATATCATAGTCGTAGATGGGGTAGATTATAAGTAATTGTAATATGGAGACGCCAAGGAAACCGCTGAATAAATACTGGTGTTCGATACCCCACTATCTGTCTTATATAAGAAATGCATACATAAAGGCAGATCGTTTTCCTTTCATGATGCTGACAGCCGCAAATAAAGAAAGAAAACAAATTTAATTTTAAAGAATCATTTGTCTCTGCGTTGAAGTCTTTGATACAAATAAAATAATGTAATTGATATCTGTCTTTTACAGAAAATGTTAAGATATTTTTAACTTGAGAATCGAACGTTAAAACGTCACATATCGATTGGAGTTTTTGTTGTGTACATTGACACCGGAAGCTCAGGACCAGCAGTTCCATCGAAATCACGTGATCTGGCAGAGGAAAATAACAACATGGAAATGATTCGAAACAACCGAATTGCATTTTACAAATATATTTTAAAAAATCACCCTGATATCAATGCTATATCCAGCTTTGATAATAAAAATGATTAAAAAGCGAAATTAAATGCACTTCTACTACATAATTCCAATAAAATGCTATAATCTGATTTTTTGAGAATACAAAGAGAATTTAATTTCGTCCCTAAGATAATATAACGATACTACATTTGTGAAACAAACAATTCAAGTCTGTGTTTATATCATGTGGGGTTTGAAAAACGTGATTCGAAACAATATTTCAAAACTGCTACTATAAACTACATACTTCTCGGCTGATCGTGATAATTATTTAAAAAAAAAATCGGACATAAATGACTCCATTATAATGTTTTGCATATCATGCCTTGCGTCTAGATGAAGCTTAGATTAATCAATCAAAATGAAGCACCTTGCGAGTGAAAAACGTTAACGAAAAATACAGAGAGAATGCTAATGACCACATATGCAAAAAATTAGGTTGCGTTCCTAAAAACTGTCCATATTATTTTTAATAGTTATATATAATATAGCGGAGATTTGTAAAATGAAAAAAAACCCATTAAATACCACAGTGTCGGAACAGTAGGTAATCCTGTTATTTCATTTGAATGTGCAAATTAGGCTTCATCTCTCTTTTCTCAAGGCAATATGAGACACCGTACGGTTGTATCAGTTCGTGATGACGATCATAGATTTGTTCTAATGATACAAGTTTGAAGATACCAAAGGGGAACTCAGAATCCGGATATCAAAGAAAGGAAAAGTGCAAAAAGACAAACAACGATCTACAAAACGTCAGTTAAGAGTATTACCAACATTGACAGACCACAGGAGTATGTTTGTTTTCTTCAATAAAGTGACTACTTTGGGTGGGTTCTAGAATCGACTAGTGTGTCATCAGTAAACTATGGTCATCATGTGGGATTTTTTTCTTCAATTCCAGATTCGACGTTTAACTTGAGGTATTTGTCTAGCAATATGTCTACAGATATTTTAACTGTTCTGTTATATAGGTATTTCAAAGACGGCAGGACGGTACCGTTAATTTCAAAAGAAACTGGCAGGATTATAAACTTGGCTTCGGAGATGTAAATAACGAACACTGGTTGGGTATGTTGGCTTAATGTGAAACAACTGTACTATTCATTCATGTATATTGTTTTGTGTAGACTTTTGAAAACAAGAGATACTATAACCGAATCGATGGAGTAATGGTAAGTGTTCTATCCACGGGTGCTGTAGGTCATGGATATATAACACACATTATTAAAGGTTGACTGGCTCTGTACCAAGATAATGTGACCGAGTGTGACGGACTGTTGTTTCAGTGAGCTAGCACTATGACAAAAATCCAACTGAGCGTGTTAATCTAGTACAACGCAAGAATAGTTTGAAGATTCCAAAGGGGCAATCAGAAACCCTATATCGAAGAAGAACAGACAACACAATGGCCAAAAGAAAACACAAAAGAACAAACAACGAACGACAAAAGATACATATAAAACTAAAGATCGAGTAACACGAATCCCATCATCCCATCTTGGCATGATATAACTGCAAGAATGATTATTTGGCTTTGTCATTGCCGTCTAAAGAAAACAAAAGTCACGTACCCGTTATATGCATATATGCATTGTATTTGTTTTTCTATAGTTGTTTTACAGATGATATCAACTACAAACAGAAAAAAAGAATGTCATTGTGTATAATGAGTACGTGATTGTTGTTTAACGCCAATTATTCAGCTATATCATGATGATGGGGTCCGTTTTGTACTAGATCAACACCATTAGTTGGATTTTTATAGTGCTAGCTCATTGAAACAACAGTCCGCGGATAGACTTGTTGTCCCACTCGGACATATTATCCTGATTCCGAGCCAAGCAGTCTTTGCTCCTTCGTTTTATTGTTACATGCTTAGCTGAGAAGCAACAAATACCAATGTCATAGTCTAGCTTTGACCAGATCGGGACTCTAATCCACAATCTACCATACTCGAGGGGGAGCACGCTAACCATTACCTCATCGACGCGGTTCCATTGTATATACGCCACTGATATAAGAATATATATGAATAATGAAATGCGAACTATACCACACCATCAGAATAGTAATAAAATCCAGAAGGAAAATAGAAAAAAGTCTTAATCGATACCACGAGGACATATACATGATCGCTCAGTGGCCTGTATTGATACAAACACTTCAATGGATTTAGGTGATGTTTGGTGTTTTAACACCACTTTCAGCAATATTTCAGCTATATAATGGTGACCAGCTTCAGTGGTGGAAGAAGCCGCGGAACCGGGAGAGAACCACCGACCATGAGCAAGCAACTGATAAACTTGCGGCTGCAAGTCGAGTGCACCCTTATTGTAATTTACAAAGCTGGGCGCGAACCCACCCCGTGTTGGTGATAGGCTTGCATGAGTTGTTAGGTAATCCAACTATCTAACTCATTGAGCCACATGGGCCCTCACTTGTGGAAATGTGACGTGTCTGAACAAATATTATATATCATGCCATAGCCATTTTTTATAATCCATGTATGTACTTGTGAGCTAAATGAATTGATGTAAAATAATTAACAGCATACGGTTGGACCTCGTCCGCATCTAACCGTAAATGTCTGCCACAAAAACAAGAACAGAGACAATAAAAAAACTATATCGAAATTGGTTTTGTATCAGGATCCTATGAAATCAGATCATTCATTGGAGCTGAGTCTAAAGCTTTATCTTTCGTTCAATACCTACTTATTTTATGAACCATCGTGGTTGTGATCGCATGGTAGTTGTGATTTATAACTAGCCATGTAATCGGTGCCTATCACTCGATACAACATTATGTGATTAAGTTTGTCAGTGACTTACGGCAGGTCGGTGGTTCTCTTCGTGTACTTCGATTTCCTTCACTAATAAAACTGACCACACTAACCGTAACCATAATTATTTTGCGATCTAACCATACAAATCAGTGATTTAGTTAGACAGCGCAATTTCTCTGCTTAAAAATGGCGCAAATTTCACCTTTCATTATCTCGGAAACAGACAATGCAATCGCATAGAGAAAGGACAGAAACAAGCAATGATTTACAAAGTACTACACAGAAAATTAAATATTGAGCAACACGAATCCCACAATAAATGGGGTGAACCCATGTGCTCCGAAAGCGTTAGCTGTTCGTTCACTCTACTGGATTCATAAATTATACAAGTGTCCTTTCAAACAGCGCTACATTGCTGGGTCTGCCAAATGCTCCACGAAACCTCTTTTCAAATTATTAGCATGTATTATATCGGCGTTCAAAACTGGGCTTCAGAGTTACTGTAACATTAGCTATTCGAGGGGTGATGTTAATCAGATGTGGATTCTGACAAGCTCTAAAAATTTGTTAGAGCACATGCAATATAGGTCCCTCTCCTTCTGAAGCTGAAGGACAGATTAAGGGAGTTGGCACAACTATTTTAAATAAAAAAACAGAATGGTCAACGTAGATACAAATACATTGTGCTAGGAAGGGACAGGCATTATTTTGTAAAAAAAAAATCACTCTGATTCTGCCATCAATTTCTCTGAAACTGATATCAGCAACATGCTATAGATTTTGATTGACAACATATTTGTTATCTTTGGTGGACGTGTTTTTCCAACAGACAGTCGGTATACCTTCCGGTATATATGTCCTTTCACTAAATAATTCTAGGTTTGGGGATTTCGTTAATCGCATCTATTCCATTGAGCTCGAAATAAAGGATGCCACAGATACAGATGGGTCTGTTTCATACCTTGACCTACCCCTCGAAATTGACAGTTAGGGGCTGTTAAGAGATTAGTTAAATTTGTTTTCATTGTGAACTTTTCATTTATATGTAGCAACATTCCAGCAGCACCTGCATATGGAGTATATATATCTCAGTTGATACGATATTCCAGAGGTTGTGGTTCCTATCAGGATTTCCTTGATAGAGGGTTGCTGCTAACAAGGAAGCTACAGAACCAAGGATTCGTCTTGGTTAAGTTGCAGTCATCATTTCGAAAGTGTTACGGTCGCCACCATGACTTGGTTGACTGTTAGGGAATATATGTGTCACAAATGACCACAGATATGTTCCATTTGTCGCAAACACGTCCCAGTTCTTTCCTCGTTCATGACTTATTACCGGGTTTGCAACTAGATTAACACGACGGGTGCCACTAGTGGAACGGGAACTGCTTACCCTTCCGGAGCACATTATTTCACCCTCGGTTTTAGTGGGGTTCGTGTTACTCGATCTTTAGTTTTATGAGTCTGCTTTGGTGATCGTTGTTTTGTCATTTTGTACTTTTTCTTTTTTGGCCATTGTGTTGTCTGTTCTTCATCGATATACGTATTATGATTCCCATTGCATCTTCAAACTGTTCTTGAAGGGGTAATCAGTATCCGTATATTGAAGATGAACATACAACACAATTATCTAGTTATACTGCCTATCTTTCTACAGGAAATGACAACATCCACACCCTGACTTCTCATGGTAACTATAAGCTTAGAATAGACATAGAAGATTTTTCTGGAAATTCAAGGTACGCAGTTTATGATGTATTTATAGTGGGAGATGAAGCCTCACAGTACCTACTTGATATTAGTGGTTACAGTGGAAATGTCGGTAAGATGTTCAATTAAATAATGTGTTAATAATAAGATAAAAGTATCATGCAAATGCCCATTGTGTATATTTATTATGGCTTCAAAATAATCCAAAGCGAACAAATATTGTATAGTTAGTTTCACTTGTAAAAATGGTAAACACAAATTCTTAAAAATCGAGTTTTTAAATCAACAATTTGTTTTCTAGATGTATATTAATATATGATATATACGTACTCTGACAATTAATTTCTGCTGTTGGACTATTAATCCCCGAAGTCAGGATTTCAGTACTGACATGGTTTATTAGATAAATTTATTTGTGAAATTTACAGTTCCTAAGTAAAGTATTTTTTCTAAACTAAGGTTCTGCTCCCCCGGGCACAGTTGACCTTACTCGATTTTGGCCATTTGGTTTTCTTGTTCCCAAAACATT
>MJUT01037910.1:0-10370 GCA_002080005.1 Gigantidas platifrons
ATCAATTAGTAAGTTATATGACTTTACGATACAGGGAAACCTGTGTAAACAGAACCTCCTTTTGTGTTCGTAATAAACAGGTATTGTGTTTAAACAGGTGAAATTTACAAAAGATGTTCTATATTGATTAATTAGTAAGTTATATGAGCTCCAATCTGATTGTGACATAATGGTTAGCTTGCTCGCCTCGAATGCGGTAGATCGGAGGTTTGAGCCCCGGTCCGGTCAAACAAAAGACTATTAAATTGGTATTTGTTGCTTCTCCGCTAAGCAGGCAGCATTAAGAAGAAAGAGCAAAGACGGGTTGGCTCGGAATCAGAATGATGTGTCAGAGTGGGGCGGAATGTCTATCCGCAGACTGTTGTATCAGTGAGCTAGCACTAAAAAAATCCAACTACGCGTGATGGTCTAGTGTAAAGCGGACCTCATCATTATCTCATTGAAAATTAACTTGTTTTTGCCATGATATAGCTGAAAAGCAGAAGGAGTGGCCTTGTATATAAGAGGGGGGGGTTCTACTGTAATAGAATGATATTGATTGCTCTGTGGCGTTAGACAACAATAGCTTAAACACTCAAGTGGTGAGGCAACCATATATCGGTGGATGGTTGGTTTGTTTTATGGTGTTTAATGCCACTTTCAACAATATTTCAGTTATATCATGGAAATCAGTTTTATTGTTGGAGGAAACCGGAGAAAACCACCGACCTGTCGCAAGTCACTGACAAACTTTATCACATAATGTTGTACACCTCGCCCTGATCGAGATTCCAACCCACAACATCAGTGGTAATAGGAACTAATTGCATAGGTAGTTGTAAATCCAACTGCTATGCAATCACAGCCTCCACGACCCCTCCATGTAACAATACATCAATCAAATACATGTTGATTATGTATTTATTAATTTTCAGGTGATGCCGATATTAAAGATCTTATACAACGCCCAGGATCGTAATTCTCATCATATTTACATGGCATTAATAATACTACTGGTTCTGAGTGAAGATGACGTCTTTTATAAAGCTGTACATGAAATTGTAAGTAGATTATTTTGAGGCGTTGCGGGGGGGAATTTAAATCTCTTTATCTCCAGGGGCCGTCGTGGTCGTGATCATATGGTAGTTGGATTTACAACTACCTGTACAATCAATGCCTATCTCGTTATATCCAGGTGTTGTCATGGTCGTGATCGTATGGTAGTTGTATTTACAACAATCTGTACTGTGAGTGAATCATTGCCTATCACCACTAATGTTTTGAGTTTGAACCCCCTTCATGGCGAGGTGTACTAGATACAACATTATGTGATAAAGTTTGTCAGTCACTTGTGACAGATCATTCGTTTTCTCTGGGTACTCCAGTTTCCTCCACCAATAAAACTGACCGTCCCGATATAGCTGAAATATTGTTGAAAATGGCATTAAGCACCATAAACCAACCAGGCTACCATTATCTCCAACTTAGATAACATACATATAATTTACCTATATTTATATAGCTCACCAGATCTGTATTTTCTGTATATAGTTAGACTCCAGACAATTGTAAACCCAGATTCAAATATCAGAAACAACATGGATGCCTCAAGTGTGGTGGATTGTGGATCTGAGCAAAGAAAGGACAAGCAGACTGACTTCTTGTTTCAGTGATCTTACATATTGATAAATCTATTGGAAGAGAATATTTTACATGTTTAAAACATAATTTAATTAGTACAGTGAAACTTGTCTAAACCAAACCCTAAATAAACCGGAATACTGTATAAATCAAACTTTAAATAAACCAGAATACTGTATAAACCAAACCCTAAATAAACCGGAATACTGTATAAATCAAACTTTAAATACAATCCCAATATAGGAAAACTGTTAATTCAAAGGCCCGGGTGGTTCATTGAGTTAGGTAGTTGGATTACCTAACAATTCATACAAGCCTATCACCAATACGGCATCGGTTCACGCCCGGCTTTGTAAATTACAAAAAAGGGTGCACTCGACTCGCAGCCACAAGTGATAAAGTTTACCAGTTACTTGCCCTAGTCGGTGGTTCTCTCCGGGTACTCTGGCTTCTTCCACCACTAAAACTGGCCGCCTTAATTGATATAGCTGAAATATTGCTGAAATAATCTTTGTTAATTCAACCTGTATAAACAGAACACCTCTCTATTCCGAACACAAATATTGGTCCAAATGAGGTTCAGTTTAGACAGGTTTCACTTTATTATATTTCTATTTTTAGGATAAGTATTTGCATACTAATTGTTTGGCAACTCTAATATGTCAGCACAGTTTACAAACCTACATCCCTATGCATCACAGAGACTTATCAAGTAAGTTTTTAGAATTAGGAGATAACTGTATTGTATTTTAAGCTTTGCAGACATAAATCTTGGTTTTATTGCCACAAATATCCATTTACCTAGCTCAGGGTATTGTATTTTTAGCTTTGTGGATGTAAATCGTTAGTTATACGGTCACAAATTGAGTTTACCTAGCAACACATAGCAGTGCTAGGTAAATGGATATTTGTGACAGTGAACCAAGATTTACGCCTGCAATTTATCTCCATTCTAATTCAATACAAAACATAAAAATGCATATTTGCATTTTCTTTGGTAAAAAAATCACACAAATTAAAATTCTGTGAACTATTGTTGACGACTTTGGCACATAAACACCACAATAAGTTTGAAAGGTTGTCTTTTTCATTATTTATGTGTATTGTTGTAAATATGACATGTTTGCGATTTCACGTTTTAAAGATGATGGATCCTGCCATCTGGACCCCTTAGTTACTACATGTAGATTGAGAATTTTACGTAGAATAGTAACCAATCAAATCTGACGATGCAAACAAATTGCATTAAAATATACAAACTAATAGTCCATGAACATTGTCTACCCACAGACTGTTGTATCAGTAAACTAGCACTATAGTGTGTTGGTCTAGTACTATAGCCCATCAACATTAACTACCCACAGACTGTTGTATCAGTAAACTAGCACTATAGTGTGTTGGTCTAGTACTTTAGCCCATGAACATTGTCTACCCACAGACTGTTGTATCAGTAAACTAACACTATAGTGTGTTGGTCTAGTACTATAGCCCATGAACATTGTCTACCCACAGACTGTTGTATCAGTAAACTAGCACTATAGTGTGTTGGTCTAGTACTATAGCCCATCAACATTGTCTACCCACAGACTTGTATCAGTAAACCAGCACTATAGCATGTTGATCTAGTACTATAGCCCATGAACATTGTCTACCCACAGACTTGTATCAGTAAACTAGCACTATAGCGTGTTGGTCTAGTACTATAGCCCATGAACATTGTCTACCCACAGACTGTTGTATCAGTAAACTAGCACTATAGCGTGTTGTTCTAGTACAAAACAGACATCATTATCATCTCATTGAAGGTATTCTCGCCATGATATGGCTGAAAATTGCTCAGCTGGCATTAAACAACAATCACTCACTCAAACTACATCGAACTGTTTAGTGTTCTTACTATTTACCTGATGGGAACCCCCTGGTTGTTTCTTTGTCTGTTTGTAAGATCATAATGTGATGTCTGGAATAATGATGACGATATTTGTAAGATTGCTTCGCCTATATTTTGTTTCCTGGTTGTAATGCAGCATCTGGAAAATAAAATTATATGCACCAAATAACATCTAAATAATAATGATGCCCAGATGTAGGTTGATTAATTGATTGATTTATTGTGTTTAATGCCACTTTCAGTTACATCATGACGACCAGGTTTAGTGGTGGAGTACCCGGAGAGAACCACTGACCCTGGGCAAGCAACTGGTAAACTTTATCACTTGCAACTGCACATCGAGTGCACCCTTTTTTGTAATTTACAAAGCGAAACCCACGCCGTATTGGTGATAGGCTTGTATGAGTTGTTTTGTAATCCAACTACCTAACTCATTGAGCCACCCGTGCCCTTTAGGTGATATGGAAAACACTGGTTATACAGGCATAAAATATGATGGAGTGAGTTGTTAACTCAAATGAGTAGATGGAGTGATTAGAACCATACAATTATAACTTCGGTCTTGATAATATCCAGTCATTATGAATTATCTCCCATTTTAAAGGCTAGATTATCTCCCCTTATTTAGAAAATAAAGTTTTTATTTGACCTTAAAATGGAGACTGAAGATTAGATGTAAATGTTCCAACACAATATGAGCTGTGATAGTCAAATATAATTAAGAAATAAATCATGGAAGCCAGAATGTGTTTTGAGTTGTAACATAGATTGGCGGATATTTAAGGATTATTTCTAATTTTTGAACAGATTATACGATATAACCTGGCTTGGGGCAGTTTACGCTAAGCATAACTAGGTTAAAGTGCTCCCTCGGTCTATCGCCCCATGTTTTATCGCCAAAATTCTGGTCTATCCCGATTTCCCCCCATTAAAAATACCCTGTTATACTGCCAAACTCAGCTACCGCCATCCGCCACAGGTTTTCAGACACAAAAGTCGTAATACCAATTTAAATTCCCCCGTTAGTACCGTCCACAACTACCTTTTGACAGCTGTGTATTGATTGGTAATTATGGAATGTCAAGACTGGTCATCAGACACGGTCATTGATCTCATAGTTGAGGGTCGGAACAGGTGAGTTGTTTTGATTAGAATAATTAGCTGTACAATGTATTTACTTTTCTAGTGATTACTTTTAATCCTGAGTAAAAATTATAATTTAATTAGCTGTCATAAAAAATATCGTCCTTGAAGAGAAAGCGTAAGTAATAGTTATACACTGAGGTATAGGTGTTTCTGGATTTAATTAGACGACAAACAGAAACGTGAAAGACACTAACTATTTACGACAGTTATTGTCGTAAAAATTTGATGTCGTAAAATATTTCGTGTGACTACAGTTATGCAAAGGAAAATCCAAAATTAACAACAAATTGCCGATAATTTGACAATTAAGTGGGATCTATTTATACTTATGTCTTTGAACAAGTGCAAAATGTATGTCAGTCGAGTTTAAACAATTTGAGAAAGTTTATATTTTCACATGACTTCCGGTTTTCAATGTCCCTCAGTTTATCGCCAAACTCGTTATACCGCCAATCTACCGACTGCACAGAAGGTGGCGGTTTAACGAGGGAGCACTGTATATCATATAATCTGTTAAAAAATTAGAAATAATCCTTATAATTTAATTTATAAAAAAAAACTTTAATGAGGTTTTAACTATTTGATTTTTGACCATTTTTTCCTGACAAAATGCATATTTGAATTTTGGCACGTTAACACGGATGCACATGTAACATCAATACACAGTCCGCTATGTTTGAATGTTGACAGGAACACCTTGTCACAAAAACATCTGGTTATTTGACGACTGGTATGCTACATCAACGACACTTTGAGGAACAACTGAATCAAGAAGTTTATCTGGACTGGGCAAGGGGTTGTTGACGTTGAGCTATGTTTGAATGTTGACAGGAACACCTTGTCACAAAAACATCAGTTATTTGCCGAAATTAAACACGCAGTTGTTGAAAGATGAATTGGAAATGAACCCAGAAGACAGTACATTTGACGACTGGTATGCTACATCAACGACACTTCGAGGAACAACTGAATCAGGAAGTTTATCTGGGCTGGACATGTACAGGACTGGGCAAGGAGTTGTTGACGTTGAGCTACATTTTGTACCTTAGATTCAGAATTTGACATGGGAATCAAACAACCGGCTAGCGCATCACTCACAGCCTTTTTCTGATTTGAGGAACAGTCCCTATTGTAACCGCATACAATCGCTTTTCCTTCGGATTTTCGGACGCGTCGATGCCACCTTGCCAATTTTGTTTTGTTTCATGTGATAAAGCTACATATCTTGATATTTTAAATGGAAAATCTGGAACACATCAGCAATAAAAACAAACAAAAAAACCTTGATAGCTTAACAGTAAAGCACTTGTGTTTATAACACGAGGGATTCAGGTGCAAGTCCTGATCTGGGTTTTAATTTAATGATGAGTTGATGAAAAACAAATTTGATATGTTTTTACTCATGGAAAATTTATCAACTGATAATAAGATTTATTTTAAACAGTTTTGTAAGCATTGTAAATAGGGATAAAGATGCTAAAAAGTAGTTCCTCTAGGAGGCGTTGTCTAATATCAAACCAGGTTATCCTTTTTAACTAAATTTTGTAAATGCCCAACAACCAATCAAATTACAGTATTTACATCAAATTAAATTATTAGTATTTTAAAATAAAATTGACTAATATCCGCCAACCCATGTTAAAACTCAAAACGCATTCTGGCTTCCATGATTTATTTTGATTCTGATATGTCTAAGAGTACAAATACGGTAGTATACTTTGATTGGAAGAAGGTAATTTATATTTACGTTTGCGGACACTGTCGCACACAATTTATGCTGCCAATTTCGAGCAGGCGATAATTCATCAACATGTACATTTACGACGGGAAAGTAAGTCACATGCATCGGCGCATGTGCTAATGAGATTATACCAAATCGATAAATCGCTGGTTTTTCTACACAGCGAAAGAAGGACGTCATGTTAGAATGCAAATAAAAATACCACACTGTAGGAACAGTTTTAAAATCCAATTGAATAATCGTCGAAAGATGCAAAAATGATATTACTATCACGAAAACATGATCGCTAATTTTCATGGCTTGGTACAGGCACTTCAATAAAAAGTGGCGGAATTAAACTAGTTTTATTGGTCCAAATAAATTAACAATCAATGTAGCACATTTTTGTTTGATATTTACTGCATTTGCTATGTATTAATTTTTATCTCAAGGGGATGTCTAAGTACTGGTGATTTTACCCTAGGTACTACACACGGTACCCAGGTTCCTAATGATAGACTTACCCAGCATGTCTCCGGGTGATGCATAGGTGATGCCCTCTGGAAAAGTACCATGCTCTTTCCACGTCACAACCGCATGATCGATGTTGTTATGGTTAGCGTGCTGTCCTCAATTGCGGCAGATCGTGGATTCAAGCCCCAATGGGGTCAAACCAAATATTATAATATTGGTACAGTCAAACCTGCCTTAAAGGACACCTCTATACAGCACACCACTGTCTATAAAGGACAGTCCCATTTTCCTCACCGATGAATATTGTATATAATTATAACCTGTATATAAAGGGCAACTGCTCATAAAGAGCCAATATTAAGGTGACCTTTAGTGAACTTTACATACAAGTTTGACTGTATTTGTTGTTTCTCTGACAAGTACGCAGTATTAAGGAGAAAGAGTAAAGACTGGTTGGCTCGGAATCATAATAATGTGTTCGAGTGGGGCCACATGTCTACCCATGGACTGTTGTTTCATTGAGCGAGTTGGTCTAGTACAAAGCGGAATTCATGATCATCTCATTGAAAATTAACTTGTTCTCACCATGATATAGCTGAAAAACTGCTGAGTTGGGGTTAAGCAACAATCACTTACTCACTCCCTTCCACTTCAAAAGGCCTTCTCCATTGCATCACAAGACGAAATTTGTTCGTCATTACCAACCCCCCCCCCTCCCCATACTGTTACCTGGGTTGTCTCACCCCCCTCCCACCCTTACCCATTACTGTATATGTTATGCATATTGTTGAAAATGTTTAGACTGAATTATGAAAAAGAAATTTTAAACAGTGATGGTCAACAATTCCACCACTATATCAACAGAAGGAACAATCACCCCTCATCTTTAAATAACTAAAAAATAAAAATAAAATCACTATCAAGACCATAAATCACAACCATGTTTAATCTAATTAAAATTAAATCTCCTCATGATCATTCCCCCCCTTTTTTTGGTTTTCTTTGTTGCTGAACACACACGGTTTTTTTTTTGTAATAGAAGACTTGACAATATTTCAGTTATATTCTTGATGAGACAGAGTATAATGTAATAATAATAATGTAAGGAAAACATGTGACATGGAGATGGACGAATGTTTTGACTGCCAGGAAGAAAAAGGGGGTAGGAAAATGTTGCCTTACGCCAGGTAATCAACAACCATCCTTGGTGATATCTGTCACGGGTTGCTTTGTATGTGCAAGGAGCATGACAGTCTCCAAAAGACATAGGGAACGCATTTACTTTCCATCATAATCATAGGCGGATCCAGGAGGGGGGGCAGGGGGCGGTTTCCCTTTTTGAGCTAAGAAATAGACTACATTTTGTAGTAAAAACGTGTTTAGAATATTTCCAATTCATCCTTTACATTTTTAGCTCACCTGGCCTTCTCTGAAACTACTTAGGCAATCTCAACCAAACTTTGCTGAATTGATCCTTGGGTGGTCCCCTTCCAAAATTGTGCCCGGCATTTTAGACCTCCGACCAAGATGGCCGCTACAGCCGAACTTAATTTAACATAGGACCCTATGAAAATTTCCCATAAAAATCTTCTTGTCTGAAACCATTTGCTCAATAAGAACTAAATTTTGATGAAATAGTCATTGGATGGTTCTCTTCCAAAAATGTGTCCGGCGGTTCGACCCTTCGACCAAGATGGTCCCTACAGCTGAACTTAGCTTAACATAGGACCCTATGGGAAATTCACATCAAAATCTTCTTGTCTGGAACCAGTTGCTCAATTGGAACCAAACTTTGATGAAATAGTCATTGGATGGTTATCTCCCAAAAATGTGTCCGGCGGTTCGGCCCTTCGACCAAGATGGCCCCCCACAGCTGAACTTAGTTTAAAATAGGACCCTATGGGAAATTCACATAAAAACCAACTTGTCTGGAACCAGTAGCTCAATTAGAACCAAACTTTGATGGAATAGTCATTGGATGGTCCTCTTCCAAAATTGTGTCCGGCAGTCGCGTTCTTCCACCAAGATGGCCGCCACAGTGCAGTTGCGTTGTTATTGAAAGCAGCTTTGATCCAGGTGAGCAATTACAGGCTCCTGGGAGCCTCTGGTTCTTTTTACCATGTTTTGTAATTTTCAATTTGAATTACGCCTCTGTATCTTTTGATTTTTCTTAAAACAAATTGTTTCGAAATCCCAACTTTTTTTTAAACGGACCCCCCCTTATGGAAAAGTTTGGATCCGCCTCTGCTAATGACGAGATAATAGTGTGTGTTTGGTTTGTCCCGTACTAATATTATCACGAAAAGGGGGAGGGTGAGGGTGAATCACATTTACAGATTAATCCTCGTCACATGTTTGTGCTTGTCCAAAGCCAGGACCAGGAACATAATTATATCGTGGTGTGTTTTAATTAAATAATTTGAGGTAATATGTGGTTGTCCATTTTATTGTCTTTGAAAATCACTCTTTATAACCCTTTTAGAGGAGAAAATCGCACAAAAGGATAATCTTAGTACTAATTTAATACACGGGGGTCTCGTGGGAGAATGGTATATTACACAGTAAAGGATATCAAAGAAATAAAGAGACGCCATGTTAATTAAAGTATGGAGGTCAAGCCAAAATAAGAAAATGATGAAGATTCATTTTAATTATGTTCACCCGGATTCGCAATATTGATGAGTTTCTGCAAATCTTAAGCCATACATGAAGAATATTGGTCCAGGGATAGCTTGCGGATTTATTTATGATAATGGATCTCTCGTTGACACATAAATCAGCATGGCGTCCGATTTTTTCGGAACCACTTCACCTTGGACGCTCAGTAGTGGTACCAAATATATAAATTTCTAGTTTTCAACTTTTATTATCTGATATATTTTTTTTCACGAAATAATATGTTTTAGGGGGTTTTCTAATGAAATGAAAAAAGTGTCAAATCGGGGTTTTTCACTCGGACAGAAAATAATAAGACTACTTTGCAATATTAATAATTAAACGGCATTTAAATTACTGATCACTGAAAGAACAAAAATAAATTTATCATAGTGTGTAACTATAATTATTTTTTATATTAATTTGTTTAATACTTTTGTGTAACTCGAAACTGCCACATATTGACAAAGCACAATACAGTCAACCCTGCTGTAGTGACCACCTCTATTAAGTTACAGTCAAACCTGCTTTAGAGACCACCTCTATTAAGTTACAGTCAACCCTGCTTTAGAGACCACCTCTATTAAGTTACAGTCAACCCTGCTGTAGTGACCACCTCTATTAAGTTACAGTCAAACCTGCTTTAGAGACCACCTCTATTAAGTTACAGTCAACCCTGCTGTAGTGACCACCTCTATTAAGTTACAGTCAACCCTGCTGTAGTGACCACCTCTATTAAGTTACAGTCAACCCTGCTGTAGTGACCAACTCTATTAAGTTACTGTCAAACCTGCTTTAGAGACCACCTCTATTAAGTTACAGTCAAACCTGCTTTAGAGACCACCTCTATTAAGTTACAGTCAA
>MJUT01037910.1:30276-41216 GCA_002080005.1 Gigantidas platifrons
AACATCAGGGTATCCAGACATTGATGCTATAAAAAATGGCGATTGTCCATGATCATCACACAAATTGATTTCTGCACCAGAACTACATAAACAGTTAACAACATCAGGGTATCCAGACATTGATGCTATAAAAAATGGCGATTGTCCATGATCATCACACAAATTGATTTCTGCACCAGAACTACATAAACAGTTAACAACACCAGGGTATTCAGACATTGATGCTATAAACAATGGCGATTGTCCTAGATTGTTACGTAAATTGACATCTGCACCAGAACTTAGCAAACACTTAACAACATCACAGTGTCCTTTCAATGATGCTGCAAACAATTGTGATCTCCCTAGTTGGTCGCATAAATTAATATCTGCACCAGAACTAAGTAAACATTTAACAACATCACACTCTCCAGACAATGATAATATAAACAATGGTGATTGTCATTGTTTGTCACACAAATTGATATATGCACCAGCACTTAGTAAACATTTAACAACATCACATTCTCCGTTCCATGATGCTATAAACAATGGTGTTCGTCCGCATTCATCACATAAATTGATGTCTGCACCATAACTAAGTAAAAATTCAACAACATCACAGTGTCCAGACATTGATGCTATAAACAATGGCGATTGTCCTAGATTGTTACATAAATTGACATCTGCACCAAAACTAAGTAAACATTCAGCAACATCACATTCTCCTTCCTCTGATGCTATATACAATGGTGAATGTCCTTGATTGTCACAAAGATTGACATCTCCACCAGAACTAAGTAAACAATTAACAACATCATAGTGTCCACGCCTTGATGCTGGAAACAATGGTGAATGTCCTCGATTGTCACACAGATTGATATCTGCATCAAAGCTAAGTAAACATTTAATAACATCAGATTTTCCTTCCTCTGAGGCTGTAAACAATGTTGATTGTCCTCGTTCATCACGTAAATTGATATTTGCACCAAAACTAAGTAAACATTTAACAATGTCACAGCATCCAGACATTGATGCTGCAAACAATGGTGATTGCTCTCGTTCATCACGTAAATTGATTTTCGCACCAGAACGAAGTAAACATTTAACAACATCACATTCTCCTTTAAATGATGCTATAAACAATGGAGATTGTCCATGATTATCACACAAATTGATATACTGATATCCACCATTTCTAAGAAAACACATAACAACATCACAGTGTCCAGACATTGATGCTATAAACAATGGTGATTGTCCTAGATTGTTACATAATTTGTTATCTGCCCTAAACTGACGTAAACAATTAACAACATCACAGTGTCCATGCTTTGATGCTACAAACAATGGTGATTCTCCATCTTCATCACACAAATCGATTTCTGCACCAGAACTACATAAACAGTTAACAACACCACAGTGTCCAGACATTGATGCTATAAACAATGGCGATTGTCCATGATCATCACACAAATTGATTTCTGCACCAGAACTACATAAACAGTTAACAACATCAGGGTATCCAGACATTGATGCTATAAACAATGGCGATTGTCCATGATCATCACACAAATTGATTTCTGCACCAGAACTACATAAACAGTTAACAACACCAGGGTATTCAGACATTGATGCTATAAACAATGGCGATTGTCCTAGATTGTTACGTAAATTGACATCTGCACCAGAACTTAGCAAACACTTAACAACATCACAGTGTCCTTTCAATGATGCTGCAAACAATTGTGATCTCCCTAGTTGGTCGCATAAATTAATATCTGCACCAGAACTAAGTAAACATTTAACAACATCACACTGTCCAGACAATGATACTATAAACAATGGTGATTGTCCTTGTTTGTCACACAAATTGATATATGCACCAGCACTAAGTAAACATTTAACAACATCACATTCTCCGTTCCATGATGCTGTAAACAATGGTGATCGTCCGCATTCATCACATAAATTGATGTCTGCACCAGAACTAAGTAAACATTCAACAACATCACAGTGTCCAGACATTGATGCTATAAACAATGGCGATTGTCCTAGATTGCTACATAAATTGACATCTGCACCAAAACTAAGTAAACATTCAGCAACATCACATTCTCCTTCCTCTGATGCTATATACAATGGTGAATGTCCTTGATTGTCACACAGATTGACATCTGCACCAGAACTAAGTAAACAATTAACAACATCATAGTGTCCACGCTTTGATGCTGGAAACAATGGTGAATGTCCTCGATTGTCACACAGATTGATATCTGCACCAAATCTAAGTAAACATTTAATAACATCATAATTTCCTTCCTCCGACGCTGTAAACAATGTTGATTGTCCTTGTTCATCACGTAAATTGATATCTGCACCAGAACTAAGTAAACATTTAACAATGTCACAGCGTCCAGACATTGATGCTGCAAACAATGGTGATTGCTCTCGTTCATCACGTAAATTGATATCTGCACCAGAACTTAGTAAACATTTAACAACATCACAGTGTCCTTTCTCATATGCTACAAACAATGGTGATCGTCCTCGATAGCAACGTAAATTGCTATCTGCACCAGAACTAAGTAAACATTTAACAACATCGCAGTATCCTTCCTCTGATGCTACAAGCAATGGTGATTGTCCTCCTTTTTTACACAAATTAATATCTGCACCAGAACTAATTAAACATTTAATAACATCACAGTGTCCATGTTGTGATGCTATTAACAATGGTGATAGTCCTTGTTGGTCGCGTAAATTAACATCTGCACCAAAACTTAGTAAACATTTAATAACATCACAGCGTCCATACCATGACGCTCTACACAATGGTGATTGTCCATCTTTATTACGTAAATTGACATCTGCACCAGAACTTAGTAAACATTTAACAACATCACTGTGTCCATACCATGATGCTATTAATAGTGGTGATTGTTCCGAACGATTACATTTATTTATATCAGCATTGTTTCTCAGCAGTGCTTCCACGATACACAGATTACCTGTTTCACATGCTACCGTCAGTGGTGTATCCTCTCTATGAGAATCAATGTAAGAACATGTACCACGGGACATTAAATCCATGTCGATACACTTTGGGTCTACGTATTTAAGTATCAGTTCCACCATATCTAAATTGTTACTGAAACATCCAAGTACTAGTAAACGTGTGTTCTCCATGACATTGGAGCCAAATATCAAACTAATGCTGTTATTGTTACATTCAACATGGTTGACTAGTTCCTGAAGAAGATGAGTGTGGCCGTAGTTAATTATCCAGCTTATTACCCTAACACTATGTTCAGAGTCAGATTTCACATCACACACCTCATCAAACAGCAGATATAAACGCCTACGTTCAGTAATGTCAGACTGTTTTTGAATACGTTTATTGAAAGAAAGTGTTTTCTGATGAATATTCTCTTGTTTCCTTAAAATCAATGATTCAAATTCATCAAAGGGTTTTGTTTTCAACATGCCTTCGAAAACATCACGAAATGGACCGTGTAGCAGTGACTTGTTCATGAAGACATCAAATAGATTCATAGACTGGATATCTTTATAGAGTCTCTCAGCGAGAGGTAAATACATATCTTCACTTATGTGAATGCAAAGATCCTCATTCGAAACTTGTTCGTATACTGTGACTTTATTTGCTATATAGCTACTAGATAAATACTTTAATATTTGATGTTTATTTTGACGACCATAATGATAGGCGATAGCTTCAAATATAAAGTCATGTGTGAATGTGTATTCAGTTTCTAACTTGGTGAAGTAGGTTTCTGACATGTGGTAAATGGCATCTTTTAATTGATTTTCTGGGGTACCTCGATTTACCCCACAATTATTAAAGACCTCCTTCTGCATGTGTTTGTGGGGTAAGAGCACTATTGACAATTTGTCATTAATTAGACACAATACAAGAGCAGCATATTGAATAGTGTTTGTGCGCTGCAGTTTGTCGAGGTCACTAATAAAATATTTGAATGGTTTATTGAAGAAGCTTTCTCCCAAATGCTGGTACTGTTCTTCCAATGAAAATAGTTTGGAAAGATATGGGAACATATGATTGGCTTTGGTAAATGAAAGGGATGCATAGCGATCTGGGTTTACACCTTTGCTCTTACAATGATATTTGCAAATTGCCATCTTTTCTGTTTCAGTCAGCTGATTATCTTTACTCTGTAAATCTACGACGTTTTCTGTTACAAACAATCCAAGCTCAAAAGCCTCCTTATATACAGACTTTCTGCAAGTAAACAATAGTTTTGATGTGTCCCCTATTGCTTTGAAAATTGGTTCTTTATGGCTAATAAAATGGTTGTAGATATTCATATCTACAGCAAAAATACCTAATACATCATCAAGTACAAACACTTGTTTATGATCTCTGTCTCCATATTGTATGATTTCGTCTAGTCTACACACTGGCGCAACTTCCCATCCTTGCTCCTCTAGCTGTAATGCAATATGGCGAGCTGTGGCTGTCTTTCCCGATCCTGGTCCACCAATTATTGTCATATAATTTTTAGACTGGATCATTTTCAATACCGCTGTAAATCCCACGGTTTCATCATAAAATAGTTTATCTTCTAGTCTCCAATTTTTAATCAATTCAATGTGGCCTTCTGAAATACAATACAATGAAATATTTATTACAATTAATTCAGGATTTTAGAGTCATTGAGTGATTGTTGTTTAATGCTATGGCGAGAATAAGTTAATTTTCAATGAAATAATGATGAGGTCCGCATTATACTAGAACAACACACTCAGTTGGCTCACTGAAACAACAGTCCGCAGATTGACATGTCGCCCCCATTCGGACACATTATTCTGATTCCGAGCCAACCAGTCTTTGCTCTTTCTCCTTAATGCTGTGTGCTTAGTGGAGAGGCAGCAAATACCAATTTATAGTCTTTAATTTGACCCGATCGGGCTCTAACGCAAGATCTACTGAACTGGAAGCGAGCACGCTTACCATTACACCACCGATGCGGTTCATTTAGGATTTTAGAAAATACAATAAATGACATACAACTATGTAAACTCTAACATTAAATTTGTATTAACCTGACCATATATTGTTATTTTCAGTTATTGTAGATATGACACATGATTTTTTTAAAGCTATTAAGCTAAAATGAAAGTCAGTCCAATGGTAAGAGCTTGAAAAAAGAAAGAAATTGGTGTTTAAATCATGTCAATATCTTGAGCGGTTATGACCAAAAATAGGCATCAAAATATGTATACTTTTTGGACCGATTTTTCAAAATGGCCACCAAATTGTAAAATTTGAAAATGTAATGTTTTATATCTCTGAAAATAACAATCCAATAATCTTGGAAATTGTTGTACCTCATATTTGGCAGGATATCTCCATGATAATAAATTCTTAGGCCATACCTTTATCATTCTAGAAAATTTGCAACATGCAAGGCCTTCGACAAATGTGTCCGTACTCCAAAAACAACTAAGTCGAACATTTTTTTCCTTAAAAGCACCATAACTTTCTTATGAATAAAGATTTTTTTCTAAAAATTGGCCTATGGGGGTTTTGTGGCATGACCTTTCTGTTGGAACTGTCAAAACTGATATAAAATGATGTCTTATATGTGTATTGTTGCAATTGTAACAATTTCAGTCATTTTTTTTTGAGAATTTTTTTTCTTTTTCCTGATTCTGTGATGAATTTAGCATACCAAAGGAATTCAGAAGTATCATTTTCTGTTTGTTAAGCATCATTTACTATGTCCTTAAAGCATGGATGAGTCAGAAGCAAAAATATTGAATCCTATTATGTATTATATAAAAATGAATTATTTTGGTGAAATGCTTAGATGTATCCTTTTCCCTTCAGACGAGTACCATAAAACTATTGCAGACTCAAGCAACATGACTTTACTTATAAATAAAATAGCCTATGTAAAAAACCACATGACCTGGCCCCAAGAGAGTCAAGTACAAAGTAATAAAAGCTCATCTATTGTTTTCAACGTTTAGGCAACACAGTGGGTGCATTGCAAAAGACAAAAACTGGTTACTCTTCCCGAGCACCAGAGTTAATTCCCACTCCATCGGGGGTCGTGTTGTTAATGTGGGTATGTGTTTTTGTGTTATGACGGTCATTGTTGTTCATTTCTGTGTTTCCCAGGTTTGTCTTTTGTCCTCGGCTTTTAATTATAGATTACCCATTTGGTTTTCTTTCCCTGCTTGTAATAATATATCAGTTGCAATCCCAACAGAAAGGGGATAATTAAGTAAGTGAAACTATATTCTTACAAATACACTTTAATACTAGTAATTAATTTAAAAAATATTGCTGGCCAAATTTAAATGCAAATCATTAATTTCATCCATATCTCAGAACTTCTTCCACCTTGGAGTATATGGGGCAGTCCACGTTTTGCAGAGCAAGATATAGCAAAGCATCCTGTGCATTTGTTATTTTCTGTAAACCTGTAATGAAAAATATTAAATTCAAATTTCATGCAAATTGGGATAGGCAGTAATTAAAGTGGAACTGCAAATATAAATTTAATAGATGTATGTAGAGAAATTGTGGGCAGCAAAATGTTAAATCATTGTTGAAATTGGCACTAAACACTATAAACATAAACCAAAAAACCTCATGGAAAAAATTTGGACAGCACTCCCCCCCCCTATAAAACATGTTTTCATTCACCCCCATCCCTTTTGTCCCAGGTAAATATGGAGGGCATTTTTATTTAAAAAATGAGTCAACAAGGGGGAAAAAGTGAGAGGGCAGGTCCCATCTATAAGTGACATGAGACCATCTATTCTTTCTTTGTTTTTTTCCCTTATACAAATAATTTATTTTTTCTTACCTGATTTGATTTTCCTATCAATCAAAGATTGAATAAAATCCTCGTTCCAGTTGGTTGTTTCCGTTAAATGGTGACGTCGTCCCAAATTGTAACGTTATTTTGGCGTTCCTAGAAACGGAAATTACATCTCTTGTAAGATCGGTAAAGACCGCATTAGTCGTACTTGATTCGGTTATCAAAACGGGTCGCCGGTCTAAAGAACGGCATGTGTACAAACAAGTAAACTGGCGAGAATCCAAGATGGACGACAATTTAAGACGACATGTTTTATTTACAAATTACATGTTGATAGAATCGAATGCAGACGACGATGAGGAGGAGGATCAGTTATTTCTTCTTCTTTAGTTATGGAATACTGAAAATTATTTTCCGGCGCATGCCTACGCTTACAAATTTAGAAAAATAAATATATACACAACAATTTAACTAAACGTTTCTATATTTTTACAATTTATATTTTACAATTTTTTATGTTTTTTTTTGTGTATAATGAGATAAAAACAGAGCTTTAGTTTAACAAAGCTGAGGATATGTCTTGAGGAGAACTTCGTGTGTTAGTTTCTCCTTAAAAGATTTGACACTGTCACTATGTGCTATGGTTTCAGGGAGTTTATTCCAATCCGGTATTGTATTACAAAAGAAAGAATATTTGAAGCTGTCTTTTTTGCAAGGAAGTTGTCTAAATGTTTTTGAGTGTGAAGTTCTGGTTTGTGATTGATTTGGTATAAGTATGTCTATGTACGGCATTTCCATTTTATTGTTATTTTGTAGAAGTTAATCAGTCTGGTTTTTGTTCGACGTTCCTTAAGTGTAGGCCAGCTCAGATCGTCCATCATTTCTGTGACACTACTTGTGTTATGGTAGCGATGACAGACATACATATCGAGCGGCTCTCCTATTTAGAAATTTATACACTTGTTTACCGTTATTGTAGTTTTTTCTTCTTCTTTTTTTTTTCGTAATTATTATGCAGTACAGTCAATGGACATAAGTATTCGTCATCCTCGATTTTGCGCTATATATTTCATGTAAAACCACATTTTTCAAAAAAAAATTGTGAAGTCATTTCTAAACGGATTTTGATCATTTTTGCACCAGAAGAAGCAGAAATATTTAAAGACTATTTGTTTATTTTAGCATGATTTTCCGTTGGATTACCTTTATTTTCTGATGATTTAAAGACAATTTTGTTTTCTGACGTCAAATTTGCTATATATTTTTAACGATTTATTCCCACTAAAACAATGTTTAACTTTATTTTATCAATTAATAGTAATATTTCAAGTTTATTTGATGCACTATCTAACCACCAACTGAAGACAAGTCGTTGGATTTCATTGCTTTGCATTAGATGTCTGCAAAATTATTACTGTCTGTTTCCCTGTCTATTGGCATCCTTATATTTTATAACCAAGATGAATCAGAATAGGAAAATTTAATAGAAAATCCCACGATGTACATGGCCGCTTAGAACTGAAAGAAAGTCATGGTTTTCCTCATATTACAAACTCGAGTTTACTTTTGTATGCAATTTGAACACCTAAAAAGCACTCCCATCTTTTAAAATTTTAATTTGCATACACTCAACCAACACTGTCTTCTTGCTTCCAATTTGGGTTCGTTCAGCATAGTTGGTTATTCAGTCTTTATTTTCAATATTTCTAACTAACAAATCTATAAAGTTGCTTTCGTCCGCCATTTTACCGCCGCTCACGCCTGTGAATTAAATCGGCACCGAAGCAACATGCCGTTTGTATGTGCACGCAATTCCGGCTATGAATCAAGTATCTCGCCGGTAAGAAATCGGCATCGCCGGCATGCCGGTAACATACAATCAAGTACGACTATTGACTTCATAAAAAAAGGACGGTATAGTTACGTACTTGTCCAAGAAATACGAACAACCATACTGGTTCCCGATTTTTAAAATAACATCTGGTTGTAATTTTTAACAGTTCAAGTTACCAGTCGAAATGTCAAAAAGAAGAAAAGTTTTCTGATCACGATCGCGACGTTGCTAAAATTACGAAATTCTTTCGCCAAGTTTCATGTAGATTTATAATTGTGATTATAGTGTTTACAGTGATTAAGAGGAAATAATCCTGAAAATCGTTGTGTGACAGCTGTTACACTATCGTATGAACGCAGCCTGTCTGCTTGCAAGAATGGCAAGATTACGATTTTCGTTTCTCCAACTTTGGCCTGGCTAGAACCCAGAGAAATCAATTATCGTGTTTTTAACAGAAGTCATTTCATAATTTTATTCAAATGATTAGTATTGCTCTGTTTCCAGCTTGATTACCTCTAACTCATCTCTTTTATACAAAAAAAGCAATATAACAGTCCAATAACAACAGCAGTACAGATTTATCATTGGTTCAAAGACAGGAAACACCACAAATTAAAATCACTACTACCAGCAATTAAAGGCAAAAGCTCACAACAGATGATATTATTATTATTATTAAGTGGAGTCGAACCAAACCCCGGCCGAAGAAAGCCAAGATTCCCGTGCACTGTTTGTCACAAGGCATGTAAAGAGGGCACCATTGCCTGTGACGATTGTGACCAATGGATGCATAAAACCTGCATTGGCATGTCAACAACAGAATTCAGCGAAATTGGCAAATCAGAAGGCACTTGGACTTGTTCATCCTGTTCAAAGAAAAATAACTCGTCAATGAAAATCTACCATGTGCCAAGTGAAGATAACAACTCATCACTTAACATCTCAACTAATCCATTGTTATTAGACAGTATCTCTGAAGTCTCCATGCCATCTACATCTGGATCCAGCATTTACTCGCCATCGTTCAGTTCGACATCCTTCAATAGTACAGATATACCAATAATGTCATCATCACCAAAGCCTGCAAAACCAAAACCAACAGCCAAGAAAACCCTTAGAATATTAAATATCAACTTTCAAAGTCTGCGTAAAAAGGGCAAACTTCTAGAGACTATTATTGACTCAACTGATCCGGATGTCATAATAGGGACAGAAACATGGCTTGACCCTAACATCAAATCAAGCGAAATCATACCAGACTACCAAAACTATGACATAGTGAGAAGGGACAGACCCACCGACCCACACGGTGGAGTAATGTTAGCAACAAAAAAGGCATTATTACTTGGGAACATCAACAAAAGTAGTAACATAGAATTGATAAGTGGCACCATCAATTTGGAGGGAAAGAAGAAAATGTTAATCGGGTCATACTATCGTCCACCTGACAAGACCAACGATTCCTACCTAAACCAAGTCAAAGAGGAAATCAGCAATATCCGATGGAAACATAAAAAAGACCTATTCGTAATTGGAGGGGACTTCAACTTACCAGACATCAACTGGAATGAACAATCCATCACAAATAACCAGTATCCATCCAGAGTAAACCAAACATTTCTAGATATAGTGGCTGACAATGGATTAGAACAAATTGTGGATTTTTCAACTCGTAAAGACAATATCTTAGATCTGATGCTTATCTCACATCCAGCATTCAAACAGCGATGTAAGCCATTACCATCAATTGGAAACAGTGACCATGATATCGTCCTTCTAGACATTGCTTGCAAACCATTTAAACCAAAACCAGTGAGAAGAAAAATATATTTATGGAAGAAAGCTGATATATATAAAATCAAAGAAGACCTAACGATATTCGAAGATGTATTCAAACATACCTTCTATGAGAACATCGACGCCATGTGGGAAGCTTTTAAAACAGCTATACAGAAAACGATTGAAAAAAGAATACCGACTAAAATAGCCCAAAATCGACATACCCACCCGTGGATAAATACCAACATCAGGCGGAAGATAAACAAGAAAAACAAAGCCCACAAGAAAGCCAGAAAAACCAAAAAGAAAAGAGACAAAGATCGATATAAGAGACTACAACAAGAGGTGCAACGGGACGTCAGACAGGCAAACCGGAAATATATGGAGGACATCAGTACAAACTACAAAGATAACTCCAAAAAGTTTTGGTCATACATCAAAAGTAAGGGACAGGAATGGATCGGAGTAGCACCACTCAAAAATAGCATGGGCTTCATACAAAGTGACAACAAGAGCAAAGCTGAAATACTAAA
>MJUT01037910.1:42021-61303 GCA_002080005.1 Gigantidas platifrons
AACAATCGGGATCCATTAAACCAATGTAAAATCAAATCAATAGAAAACGTCCAAAAAAGAGCTGCGAGATTCGTGCACAACAACTACTCAGATAGAACACCAGGTTGTGTCACGAAAATGGTTAAATCTTTAGAATGGGAGAATCGCGCAGACAGACGCCAGAACAACAGGCTGGGCATGTTATTTAAGATCCAACATGGAGAAGTCGATATTGATAAAGACCAGTACCTCATTCCAAACGACAACCGGACCAGAGGTAAAGATCGCTTCTTTCAGGAAAGGACAAAACACGACAGTTATGGACAATCATTCTTCCCGAGGACAATCAGGGATTGGAACCAGCTACCAACTCAGACAACATCAGCCACCACTGTCGAGGGATTCAGAGCTGCCCTGAAGGCACGCTCTGAAAACAACTGAACAACGACCCCATGTACATAGTTTTAACTGTATATTATTTTATTTTTTGAGAGCTGACTGTGTTGTCCGCACATGCGAATAGTTCTCACGGAGCCACCTACGTTCTGATAGAACCCGGCTCCTTTCCTGGAAGAAGAAGAAGAAAACAAAAATAAAAAAATAACAGGTCAGACAGGCATATTTCCTTTAATGTACTGGCTTTACAATAATTATTCTGTCACATTACATAATGAAAGATAAAACAGACAAGCCAGTCATTAGTTATTATCTTGGTAATAATTATATAATTATGTGAGATGGAAAAAAGTTCAGTACATGCACAGTGATGCAGCATACCCACAGCTTTTTTTCATTTCAGGGTACATGTACCCCAACTCCACCAATTTGGGGGTACATGAATTTTTTTTAAAATACAGTGTGTGGTTCTTTATATTACTGTCCAATAAAACATTGTTTAAAACACTGTGTATGTTTTCATATGATATGACCATTCCCCAGGAAATATTAATGCATGTTTGTTTATATCAGGTACATTTTTCTTTTAAGAAATAAATCATGGAAGCCAGAGTGTCCGGGAGCGACTTACTTAATGGTCAAGGACGCCTTTCACACTGCGATATAGTCAGAGATAGTGAACTGCTTAATTTAATAAAACACATAAAACCTTAGTCTTATTGTTACATATTTCAATGAAAATAACATACATTTTTTTGTTAAATTTGGTTGCTAGTCAGGTCAGTCTGTTTGCTAGTAGATTTTTATTTAACTAGCAAAGTTTTGCTTGTGGTGAAAAACGTTAATTTCTAGCCCTGGAGACAATAGATAATTTCATTGTCAGACTTTCCAAACTTTCTGTTTCGAGTGAGTATGCAGTTGATCAAAAATAAGGCATGATCCGTGATCAAGTTGTAGATGGGTGTAAGTCTACAGAACTACGTCGGAAATTACTTGCCGTGGAAAATCTGACATTAGACAAAGTTCGCAAGATTGCTAGAACGTATGAACTTTCAGTAACATATGCATCGAAAATGGATAAAGGCAAATATTCAACGAAAGATCCAAAAGAGGAAGAAGTTAACAAAGTACAAAGGAAGAAGTGAACTCAATTTAAGCCGAGGGGAGCACCTAGAACATTTAACAGACCACCTCCGACAAATTTTACCCGTCGAACAGCGGAATGCTATCATTGTGGCTGAAGTGGACATTATGGGAAGGAATGCCAAATAACTTGAGACGCCATATGTAGAAAATGTTGAAAGTCTGGACATTTTGCAAAAGTCTGTAAAACTAACCAATTCACAGCCGAGACAGTAAATTCATTGAACCAAGATTTTGAGGAAGAAAGCGACCAGGAAATTTTCTCATTAAGTGGCAAGGATGATGCTATAATTTCAATTAAAACTGAAGGTCAGTCAATTAATTTTCTTATTGAATCAGGTTCGTCTATCAATGCAATTGACAAGCAAACTTTTGAAAAATTGAAAACTCGAAAAAGCATGCTTGAGAAAACAACTATGAAAATATTTCCATATGGCAGTTCAAAACCAATACCGTTAATTGGAAAAACCAAAATGAATGCAACTGTAAACAATGAAACGTGTGCGATAGAATTTCATGTTATTGCAGGCAATGGAAAGCCATTATTAGGTCGTAAATCAGCAAGAGTTAGGTTTGTTACACATATAGGATCAGTAAATTGTGTGCGTAAATCAACAACCGATGAAATCATAGGGTCATATCAGGACAGATTTTCATGGTTTAGGAAAATTAAAAGATTTCAAATTAGAGCTTCACGTTGACGAATCCGTAAAACCAGTTACGCAAACGGCACGCAAAATTCTGTTTAAATAAAATGAAGAAACAATTAGAACATAAATTGAAAGAGTTAGAAGATTCCGATGTAATTGAAAAAGTTCAGGGCCCCGTTTCACAAAAGGTCGTAAATCGTAAACTTGGTCGTACGACTGTCTTTACGATTTACGACCATTTCACAAAACTTACAGACTTCCGATATACGATATTTTTTGGTCGCAAATTACCGACTGGGTCGGAGTAGTCGTAAATCGTTAAAAACAAACGTTGAATGTACATCATTACAATGAGGAATCATGCTATTCCATCACTTCTGTAGGTCAAGGATGTATATAGTATATACATCCTTGTGTAGCAGGGGTGTGGAATTGCCATGCCCGACTTGTCCGACTCGTACATAGAACCTGCCGGACAAGTAGATTTTCCTGGTTAGCTTTTCCGGGGACAAGTAAAGATCAACAAATAAAAATAATTTTTAATTGAAGTACTCTGGAAAGACAATTCCTCAAATGATATTATATCGTAAATATTGACGGTTATATCGATAAATGTTGAGTTTTTTTTTATTAGAAACGATCACGTCAGAGTTGTTTTGAAAGCAGCTAAAAATAACCAGAATTGTACAAGTTCTAAGTTGAGTATTATGACCCGATTGCAATGATAATTGTACTGCATTTACTTAACGATAACCGGGACCGTGTAACAGGTTTTTATTGGAGTTCCGAATGTGACGTTTCCTTGCTTGTCCATAGCTTTTCATAAACAAATAGGGCCCTACATCCGTGAACGTATGATATAAATCGGGTTGCAGTCGATACAATGAACAAATATTTGATAATTAAAAAAAAAGACTGGGAAAGATTCTGGCCACAATGAACATCACAAGAAAGTTAAACGCAAAACTCTAGCGGAAAAGGACACAAAATGTGAGGAAAACACCCAAGTGGCTAGCCGATTTCTGATGTTTACTGCTGGATTCTGATGGTGTCTCATATTGAAATATCTGCAGATTATACTCTGATTTTGCTGACAAGAAATCATTAATGTTTATTGGCAAAATCTTGGACAGAATGGATACCTATCTTCCCACCAGTCATCTGCAATGTATGAAGACAGCACTAAAACTAAATACTATAGTACATGACTGTTTTGATTGATAAATCCATTGTCAAGGTTAATCAAAATGAACTTCATTGATATGAGATTTTTTTTCAACATAGCTTATTCTGTATCTAAAAACAACCAGCTATTCTGACTGCATATTCCTATCTGAAATCCAAATTTAAAATGGCCTTCATTTGGGCAGTAATCACTTAGTCAGGGATGTTTGCGTTAATTTTATTAAACTATATTTCAAATTTTATGCAATGATGTAATAGACAATATAAACAAGTTCAATTTAGCGACTGTGTTTATAAGTATCAAATGTTTGTACAAAAAACAGGACAAGTAGGATTTTGTCCGGACAAGTAACTTTTTTCAGATGACTTGCCCGGGACAAGTAGAACATTTCAATATTTCCACACCCCTGTGTAGGTTAACAACTTGTAAATAGCATACCCAAAATAAAATGTGTCTCCCTTTACGTTGTGTATAATTTTCATATCGATTGACGTATTGCAATTTCCTCATAAGTCATATTTACAAAAGGGATATTTCTTTTGTGTTTATGTCGTTGCTAAAAAGAAACAAGTATTGGTTATACAAACAAACAAACAAACAAACAAACAACCACATACTTTATTGTCAATCAAGGCGACCCGAAGGGCAGAAAAATCATCATTAATTTGTTACAATGATTAGCGTGATTTAAGTAATCATCAAACATTGAAATAAAATAAAATAAAATAATAATAAAGGTTTACAGCAATCATACATAGACTAGTTATGTCATTGACCAAAGCAATGAGGCAAAGGTAATATTAAAAAACCCAAAGATAAGATAATACTGTATAATATTGCATTCTCAAGAGGCAGAGCACCCAACAATCCTGTGATAAACTACACCAGAGTTCAAGAAATTTTTAAAATATATCATGTCATTTAAATGGTTATTGGGGACAGGGGGAGGGGGGAAATAACCATTACACTTATTTAATTTTTTCTTGTCTCAATGTAAATAAGTTATCTAACAACTTACAAAGCTTATCATATATATATTTGTCTTCAGAAGACATAAGCCAAATAAATGTTGATTTGTTATCTAGATGTTTAAGATTTTAAAACTGGTTATCAGAATCTTTCTAAATAAACAACATTTTACATAAAAAATCTACCTCTATTTTGTTCAAGTCAACGTTTTGCCATGTCTTTCTTAGATAAATCATAGCTAAATCTGACCTAAGTTGTGATATTATAAGGTTAAATATACGATGCCTGATGTGGGGCAAAGGGCTCCAAAAAAGTGGGCGGACTAGAATTTTGCAAATATCACTAATGACAGTCATTGGGAAATATTTGTATCATTGCTGGTGAGGGATGGCGTGAATTTTCTCTTGATTATTGTTGACATTTCTGTCATCAGCCTTATCAAAGCGGATATTTTCTCCTTATTCCACCGCAGAGCTTTCCTTGAGAAAGCAGTCTCCACTTTGAAACTGTGGTCTTCTACTTTCTTACGGTGTCGCGTGATTTGTATCTACAAAGACCAATAAAATAACTATATTTGATATTTTGTATCTACATATACCAATAAAATAACTATATTTAATATTTTTCTTAAACGAACATATAAATTTATCTGATAGGTGCATGGCCCGGGTAAATTGATCGATGTTCGTACCTCCGAACAAGGAAGACGCTATAACCACAAGTCGTAAATCGGAAATCGTAAAAACATTCCGACAAGTTTTGTGAAACGGTCGCAAATTTAGTCGGTAAGTGATCGTAAGATTTCCGACCTTTTGTGAAACGAGGCCCAGGGTCCAACTCCATGGGTCTAACCCCTAGTCGTGGTTCCGAAAACGAATTCAGACATCCATATTTGTGTCGATATGCGATGCGCTCAAAAACAGTACAGAGAGAAAGATTCCCAATGCCTAATATCGAAGACATAATTCAACAAATTAATCTGTATTTTCGAGACTTGATTTATCTCAGTCGTTTCATCAGATAGAATTAGATGACAAATCACGTTTTATCACCACATTCGTGTGTCATAAAGGCCTGTATAGGTACAAACGTTTGATGTTCGGTATTAACTCTGCACCTGAAATTCATCAGCGAATTATACAACAAATACTTCAGGACATACCCAACTGTAGAAACAATGCTGATGATATTATCATATTCGCGAAAAACCAAGAGGAACACGATAACATGCTATGAAAGGTTACGCGAGAAAAACCTTACGCTCAACAAAGCAAAATGTGAATTTAACAAGTCCGAACTAAAATTCTTAAGACGTACATTGTCGAAAGAGGGCGTGAGACCAGATACAGTGAAAATCAAAGCCGTAAATAACTTCAGCGTTCCAAAAAATCCGACTGAAATGAAGAGTTTCCTTGGATAAGTTAACTTTTGTGCAAAATATATTCGTGATTTCGGTGCACTTGCCGAACCAACCGAACCGTTAAGAAAATTAACGCAAAAAGAAGTTAAATGGCAATGGAATAGACTAGTAGTGAGCAGCAAATCGTGTTCGAAACATTGAAACAAAGACTAACTAGCGCCGACGTAATGAGCTACTACAACCAGAATGCGGAAACGAACATTATTGTCGACAGCAGCCCTTTTGGTTTAGGGGCCATATTAAACCAGAAACAATCAGATGGAAATTTTAAGCCGGTAGCTTATGCAAGTAAAACGTCCTTTAGAAAGTCGCTACTCGCAGACCGAGAGAGAAGCCTTAAGTGTGTATTGGGCTATTAAGCGATTTAACATGTATCTTTTCGGAATGCGTTTTACCGTATATACAGATCATAAATGGTTAGAGAGGATTTTTACAAGTGTTCACAAAGCACCTGCTAGAATTCAAAAATGAATCTTCAGCAGCACGAATTCGTTGTTAAATATTTACCAGGTCATTTAAGCGCAGCTGACATCTTATCACGTTCGCCGTGAGCTGAATCATATGACAATGACTATGAAAGTACTGAACAATTTGTGTGTTATGTCGAGCAAAATGCTGTGACAAAAGCGATGACAATCGCCGAAATACAAGAAGCTTCAGAAAAAGACAAAACAGCATGCAAAATTCGAGAATGTATCGAGAAAAACAAATGGACGGTGAATTAAAACCGTATTTTATAGTACGCAAGGATTTAACCATTCATGAGTCTATCATACAAACTCCGCCAATGTATTCTTCAACTTGCTCATGAGAGCCATCGAGGTGTCTTGAAAACAAAACAACTGTTATGTGAAAAAGCTTGGTGGCCGAGATAGGATAAAGATTTAGAAGAAATGATAAAAATGTGTCATGCCTATCAAATTATGGCAAACTCGACTCAAGCACCACTGGTAAATACAACCAAACTACCAGAAAAAACTTGGAATTGATTTAACCGGTCCATTTACAAACAATGAATACCGTCTTGTTGTGATCGACTATTACTCAAGATTTCCAGAGGTCGAGATTGTTCGTTCAACTACTAGTGCTACAATTATAAACAAGTTAAGAAAAATATTTGCTGTGCATGGAATATGTAATGAACTTGTGTCAGACAACGGAAGCCAATCCATATCAGAAGAATTCAAGTCATATTTAGAGAAATTAGGGATTAAACATACACGTGTAACCCTTTATTGGGCAAGAGCAAATGGACTAGTAAAGAACTTTGACAAGTCATTAAAGAAAGCTATCAGAGCATCCGGAGCTGAAAACAAAAACTGGCATAACGAACTTTATATATTCCTATTACAATACCGAAACACTCCACATATAACAACGGGTCGTACAGCAGCAGAACTTTCATTCAATAGAACGTTATGACAAAAGTGCCAGAAATGTCAAAATTCAAAGTACCAAATTCGCTAAAAAACAGAGACAAAGAGCGGAAACAAAAAATGAAATACTATGCCGACAAAAGAATGAGCAACGACTTTCAAAAATATCGAATAGGACAAAACGTTATTTTATTGCGAAAAGAAGAGAGTAAAATGTCTAGCCGATATGAAGATAAACCGAACAAAGTTGTGAGACAAAGAGGAACAAGTGTTATGTTAAGATCAAATAACGCACATATTATCTACCGTAACGTTTCAGATGTGCATCCTTATTTCAGAACATTCGAAAGGAATACACATTGCGACAACCGTCAAAACATTGTTAGAGGCAGACCATACAGATTGAGGAAGATGCCAGACACATTTAATGACTTTGTGGTGTATACTTTACGCGACCGACCGCAGTGCGATAAATTGGAAGAGACTCTCAGTTGACCGTGAAATCAAACAGCTTAATTGGTTATAGAGACGTTATTTGTGTTTGTATATGAGATAGGGAGGGAATAAGTGACAGATTTATTACTTTATCTTTAACCATTAAAGACATTACTTATTTACTATTTGCAAAACTAATTATTCACGTTACTTTCAAGATTTGGACTTGATATTAAAGATTCAAAAGTTTAAATTTATTTCTGTGTATTATAATTAATTAAATGTTTCTTATCTGAAAACAAGGAAAGGATGTAACATACAGATTTATGAATGAAATTATAGTAACCAACGAGAGTGAGTGGGTGGAGCATATGCACGTGGTGTTTGCATGTTATGTACTTTGTATCAATAGCTTTAGTTCTAGATTAGATATGTAGAAACAAGCACTGTCTATATTTAATGCCCGGCCACGGATATTACAGGTGCCAATCGTATATTGTAGACAATCGTATATTGTCACTGATCGTATATTGTAGATAATCGCATATTGTCGCTGATCATATATTGTAGATAATCATATGTTGTCGCTGATCGTATATTGTCAGACTTTTTGAAATTTGTTTTCATTTTGCTGGACATAGGTCCAGCACCCAGGAATTTTCTGCTGGACCCTCTGAATGTTTTAAAGCCAAGCAATGTCATACCGTTATTATTATTTTAGTCTAGCAGAGCGCACAAAATTCTAAACAGAAACGGATTCGGTGAAGGGAATGATACAAATCAGGGACGTCGTGTTTTTTTATTTTATTAATTTTTTGGGGGCTTTTCACTCGAAAAGATCATCTTACGCATCACAATATATTCAACTATATTTATTTTCATGACAGTTACCAATAATATTTACCAAAAACAGATAAAATATCACGTATTCAATGCGGTTACGAATTCCGAGTTGACCAAACTTGTTCCGGTATTTACAATACGACCTGCATTTCCGACTTCCGTTAAAAAAGTAAACACATCATTCAAAAGTGTTTGGCGGACATGGGGACCGGCATTACCGACGTTATTGACGGACCTCATGATTTTTTGCCCCCTAGGTCCGATAGGTCCGACGAATTTCAAAAACTCTGTATTGTAGATAATCGCATATTGTCGCTGATCACATATGCAGATAATTGTATATTGTCGCTGATGGTATATTGTAGATAATCGTATATTGTCGCTGATCGTATATTGTAGATAATCATAAATTATCGCTGATCGCATATTGCAGATAATCGTATACTGTCGCTGATAATATACTGTAGATAATCATATATGCAGATAATCGTATATTGTCGCTGATGATATATTGTAGATAATCGTATTTTGTCGCTGATCGTATATTGTAGATAATCGTATATTGTCGCTGATCATATATGCAGATAACCGTATTTTCGCTGATCGCATACTGTAGATAATCGAATATTGTCGCTGATCGTATACTGTAGATAATTCCTATATTGTGACTAGGTTGTTTTTGCTCCATTGACATACGGAATACCACAAATACAACTAGGTCTGCTTCAAATATTGACCTACACCTCATAATTGATAGTGGGTGACAGTTAAGAACACACCTTTACGACCAAATAGATGGTTTAATTTTTTCCATTGTGAACTGTCCATTTATATGAAGCAACATTTCAGCAGCACCTGCATATGGAGTATATATATCTCAATTGATCCGATATTCCAAAGTTTGTGGTCTCTATCAGGATTTCCTTGATTAAGGGTTGCTGCTAACAAAGAACCTACTGAACCAAAGGTTCCTATTTGTTAAGTTAAAGTCATCACCACTATAGCTTTGTTAACCCTTACGGTATATCTGTGTCACAAACTTCCAGGTCCGTTCGTCATTCCTAACAACATGTGTATGTAACTAGAGTAATACGATGGTCAGCACTTCTGGAGCAAGAACTGCCCATTCCCCTGGAGTACATAAGTTCATCCTCTGTTTTAGTGGGATTCGAGTTACCCCATCTTTTGTTTTCTGTGTAATGTTTTGCAGATCATTGTTTGTCATTTAGTTCTTTTTTTTGGTCATTGTAGTGTCTGTCTTTTCCATTTTACGGTCACCGATTATCCATTTGGTATCTAGAAACTTTTCCTGACATAACCCGATACAGGATCTGGTCAAGCTGTTAGTACTATCCACTCCCCCTGAACCACAAAGGAAACAAAGAAGGAATCAAACAAACACGTAATTTTAGTTAAACTGAGAAGATAACAATTAACTTACTTTGAATGTTTAATGGTATGTTTCTAGTATCAATGTTGTGGATCTCCTGTGTATTGTCAGCAACCTGTTGTTGTAGTTCCATAAATTCCTCTCGTATTTCTTTCAGTTCTTTTCGTATATCTTCTTCCATTTTATTTTTTATGCATTTGTCAAAACCTTTCGTTCTCATTGACTCTACATCTGATGATAAGCTACCTTTGCTTAATCTGTTAATGGCCTGATAAGGAAAAAGAATAAATCAACGAAGTACATTGGAAAGTTTAAGGGTATGACATGTTTGTTGTTTGTGTGATGGTGTATAATGCCACTTTCAACAACATTTCAGTCGACGGTCAGTTTTATTGGTAGGGAAAACCGAAGGACCCAGAGAAAACCTCGGACATGTAGCAAGTCACTGACAAACTTTATCAGATAATGTTGAACACTTCGCCCTGATCGAGATTCGAGCTCACAACATCAGTGGTGATAGACACTGATTGCATAGGTAGTTGCTAATCCAACTACCATACGATCAGGACGACCCTTGGGTATGATGTGCCAAACGTTGTACTTATTTATATGACCATAAAAACAAATGTATGTTCATTGCGGGTTATCCTCCTTCATCTGAAAAGTGTAAATATAAATTGATATTGAATCGAGTAGATATAGTCATATCCGGAATATATAACCGAGATGAAAAATAAAAAACAATACGGTCGGAAGAAAAGGTCACAAATCTATACTCCTAACATATATACGTACAATGTAACTTCCTAATTTCCGGCTTGGTACAGGCACTTCAATGAAAAGTGGCAGGTTTCTTAACCCAAATCTCCACTCTTTGTGAAATGAGGCGGTCATACAAGTGTTTTCCTCGTGTGATTGAAATATCAACCCTCACATATAACTGTGTGATCAGTGTTGTTATAAAGAACGCTCTAATTTTGAAAAAAAAATAGGTAAAAATATGCTCAGTTTAATATCTTTGTGTCATAGAAGCTGTCATATGTATTATATTAGTTCTATGAAAGAGTATTGCTAGTGTCAATCATGTCGTGAGTGAGTGATGGTTGCTTAACGCCAATTCAGCAATTTTTCAGCTATATCATGGCGAGAACAAGTTAATTTTCAATGATAAGATGATGACGTCCGCTTTGTACTAGACCAACATGCTGAGTTGGATTATAATAATGCTAGCTCACTGAAACAACAGTCTGCGGGTGGACATGTCACTCCACCCGGACACATTATTATGATTCTGAGCCAACCAGTCTTTGCTCTTTATCCTTAATGATGTGTCCTTAGTAGAGAAGCAACAAATACCAATTGCATAGTCTTTGGTTTGACCCGATCGGGGCTCGAACCCAGGATCTACCGTTCTCGAGGGGAGCAAACTAACCATTATGCCACCGATGCGGTTACCTGTGATAAATCTACAAATGGGTATAGAATGGTAAGCTGTAAATTATCTTACCTGTGAAATATCTACAATTTGTCAAAAGGGTAGACAAATAGTTGTAGAATTGTAATTGTAAATTATTTTACCTGTGAAATATCTACAATTTGTCAAAAGGGTTGACAAATAGTTGTAGAATTGTAATTGTAAATTATTTTACCTGTGATATATCTACAAATGTGTATAGAATGGTAACTGTACATTATTTTACCTGTGAAATATATACAAAAGGGTGTAGAATGGAAATTGTAAAATATTTTACCTGTGAAATATCTACAAAAGGGTGTAGAATGGTAATTATCAAATATTTTACCTGTGAAATATCTACAAAAGGGTATAGAATGGTAACTGTAAAATATTTTACCTGTGAAATATCTACAAAAGGGTATAGGATGATAACTGTAAATTATTTTTACCTGTGATATATCTACAAATGGGTAGAGAATGGTACTGGTAAAATGTTCTACCTGTGATAAATCTACAAATAGGCATATAATGGTAATTGTAAATTATTTTACCCGTAATATATCTTCAAATGGGTATAGAATGGTAATTGTAAGTTATTTTACCTGTGATATATCTTCAAAAGGGTAGAGAATGGTAATTGTAAAAATTGTGATATATCTATAAATGGGTATAGAATGGTAACTGTTAATTATTTTACCTGTGATAAATTAGTCCAGTGAAAAGAGAAATCCGTATCATTGATTTCGAGGTTAGAACTGTGTGCAAGATCATTTCTGAAATGTCGAATTATTTCGATGTTGTCTGCTTCATTTAAATATCCAAGTGATGGTTCTTTACCCCATCCACATGTTGGAGTAGGAATAGTTAGAGCAGGAATAGTTGTTAAAAGGTTTCTGATCAGTCTGTATAGCAAGGTAAAGTCAAAATCTGCAGAAATAACCTGACCACCTGAAATGAATATACATGATGAATGAAGCTTTTCTATGAAACAATAGAAAATAAAAGGATCAACAATGCTGATCAACAATAAAAAGATAAACAATAATGGTCGACAATAAAAGGATAAACAATAATGGTCGACAATAAAAGGACAAACAATAATGGTCGACAATAAAAGGATAAACAATAACGGTCGACAATAAAAAAAAAAAAAGATAAACAATAATGGTTGACAATAAAAGGATAAACAATAATGGTCTACAATAAAAAAAAAGATAAACAATAATGGTCGACAATAAAAGGATAAACAATAACGGTCGACAATAAAAAAAAAAAGATAAACAATAATGGTCGACAATAAAAGGATAAACAATAATGGTCTACAATAAAAGGACAAACAGTACCGGTCGACAATAAAAGGATAAATAATAATGGTTGACAGTAAAAGGATAAACAATAATGGTCGACAATAAAAGGATAAATAATAATGGTTGACAATAAAAGGATAAACAATAATGGTCGACAATGAAAGGATAAATAATAATGGTTGACAATAAAAGGATAAACAATAATGGTCGACAATAATGGTTGACAATAAAAAGATAAACAATAATTGTCGACAATAAAAGGATAAACAATAAAGGTCGACAATAAAAGGATAAACATTAATGATTGACAATAAAAGGATAAACATAAAGGTCGACAATAAAAGGATAAATAATAATGGTTGACAGTAAAAGGATAAACAATAATGGTCGACAATAAAAGGATAAATAATAATGGTTGACAATAAAAGGATAAACACTAATGGTCGACAATAATGGTTGACAATAAAAAGATAAACAATAATTGTCGACAATAAAAGGATAAGCAATAAAGGTCGACAATAAAAGGATACATAATAATAAAAGGATAAACATTAATGGTTGACAGTAAAAGGATAAACAATAATGGTTGACAATAAAAGGATAAACATTAATGGTGGACAATAAAAGGATAAACAATAATGGTTGACCAGGGATTACTTTATCAAAAATAATTACATTACTTTTCGATTACTGTCAATTACATTCTACAAAATAAAAATGAATAACTAAAGAAGGTTAAACACAATTATGCTGCTCGACATATTTATAGTGGAAGACTAAGAACTTTACAAAAGCATCATTTTTTTTTGCTTCCGGTCATTTGCACCATATTTTGCACATTGTTTGCTGACAAACTGACTGTTTTTATGACTCATTATTGGCAGATATTTTTATATATAGCTCATTACGATGTTTCCTCTGAAAACAAAATGGTGAATAATTTGTTAAGCTAATTTTATAGATTGAAATTTCAAATTAATTACATGTATGGATTTATCTTTTTGTTTGGATAATCTCCTTAATTACAGGTTATAAAACTATCAATGGAGAACAATTTATAACCTAGGGCAATATAATGTAAAGCTGACACTTAATTAATAAACATAATTGAAAATGAAATCAAAACAAAGTCTGCATGTCATTGATTAAAGGTCTTTTATCATCTGATCAAAGACAAGAAGGCAGTTAAATAAGAGTTTTTTTTATTCTCCATTTAAATCTTTTAATATATAAATATATATGTTTAGTGTCATAGTGGGATACATGTACCTATTACTGATTGGGAATTTCAATGCAATAGTTCATTGTCAAAAGGACTTTGTATCATTTCTTAATCTTAAACATAACATTATGATGAATCAAATGTTTCTCTTTTCTAAGCTATTTTGTAAAATGAATCTGCGACAAAATTTCAAATTAAATCCTACTGAGAATCAAACTTTATTTTTAATACCCTTATCTAGCATTTAAAAATAACCAAAAACAAAATGCATTGTATATTTCACAGAGAGGATAGTTAATTCCATGTCAATTACATTCTAAGAGCATTAACTGAAGTTACATGCAGTTGTTTATTTCCATTTCAAGTAGGTTCTATTTCATCAAACTATTTTACCAAAGTAATCGAAATGTAATCGAAAAGAAATCGATGATTACATCATAATTTTTACTGTAATCGATTAAATTACGATTACATGTAATCAAACATTTTGACAATCACAGATTACTATCGATTACTAGGGAACATGTAATCAATTACAATACAGATTACGATTACCCCATCCCTATGGTTGACAGTAAAAGGATAAACAATAACGGTCAACAATAATGGTCGACAATAAAACCATAAACAATAATGGTCGACAATAAAAGGATAAACAATAATGGTTGACAATAAAACGATAAAAAATAATGGTCGAGAATAAAGAGGTACAAACCAATGGTCGACAATAAAAGGATAAACAATAATGGTTGACAATAAAAGGATAAACAATAATGGTCAACAATAAAAGGATAAACAATAATGGTCGACAGTAAAAGATAAGCAATACCGATCAACAATAAAAGGATACACAACAATGAACGACAATAAAATGATTAACAACCAGATGAACTGTGAGTTAATGCTCATTTATGATACCCTCGTCTATATGTTCTATGTGTATAAAAACCAACCAAGTCGGAAAACAGGAAGTAGGAATGTGACGGGCCCAAAAACGCTTCCCACGATATGGGATATCTATATGAAGCTTGTGACCAAATATCAGATTTCTGCCATCAATAGTTGTTGAGAAAAATGCAACGAAAAATATGCATATATGTTCAATGTGAATAAAAACCAACTAAGTCGGCAAACAGGAAGTAGGAATTTGACGGATCCATAAACGCTTCTGATAATATGGCATACCATTATGAAGCTTGTGACCAAATATCAGGCTCCTGTCATCAATAGTTGCTTAGAAAAATGTGGCGGAAAATGAGCATATATGTTCAATGTGTATAAAACTCAACAAAGTCGGCAAACAGGAAGTAGGAATTTGATGGGTCCAAAAATGCTTCCCGCGATATGGCATACCTATATGAAGCTTGTGATCAAATATCAGATTTCTGCCATCAATAGTTGCTGAGAAAAATGTGTCCGAAAAATGTGCCTATACGTTCAATGTGTATAAAAACCAACTAAGTCAGCAAACAGGAAGTAGGAAACTGACGGATCTAAAAACGCTACCCACAATACGGCATACCTAAATGAAGCTTGTGATCAAATATCAGATTCCTGTCATCAATAGTTGCTGAGAAAAATGCGACGAAAATATCTTGGAACGGATGGCAGGACGGAGTCAGAGGTAAAACAGTATACCACCCCCCGTGTAGCGGGGATATATTAATGAACGACAATAAAAGGATAAAAAATAATGGCCGACAATAATAGGATAAACAATAATAGGTGCCAATAAAAGGATAAACAATAATGGCCGAAAATAAATGGATAAACAATAATGGTCGACCATAAAAGGATAAACAATAATGGTCGACAATAAAACCAACCACAAAAACAGGAAGCATTATTTTGCCAAATTTAAGTTTTCAATACACAGTAATGACAATAACACAACCCAAAGAAAATGTACATAAAGTGTCTTGGTTAAACCAGTTTATAAGCGGTTCCCAACAGTTCAAAGAACAAACGTTCGAACAAGAAACCTTTCACAAAACAAAATTATTTTCTTTCTTTAGCTTCTTTTAATGGTGATAATCACTTTTAGGTATGCTATGCGAGATTCAATCGATGTCGGTTGCTTATGGTAATGAGGCTGTTCCGTCATATATTAATTGACATATTGCAATAAGGAAAAACTCACCAGGAAACAGCTTCGCCTCTTGTTCTTTTGTATATCCGTTTCTATATGTCAGACTTGACCTGTGAATCTTGAGAAATGATTCTAGTGTATGTCCGGGTACTTTTCTGTCAAAAACTGAACGAACAGCCTTGGTGGAAATTTCCTGACAGAGATAATAACAACGAAAAAAGTTGTTTTCTTTTTTTGACAGTGCCTCAGCTTCATCTGTAAATAGCAGACAATTGTATCATACAATCTTCGTTTTCATTAATGTCAAATTCATAATTAAATCTGAAATAGGTTAAATTAAGAAAATTCGGTATTAAGAAGAGTATGAAAATACCAAAAGGATAATCACGATCCGTACATCGAAGAAGGACAGACAATACAATGGCCACAAGAACAAGTAAACTATCGCTCACCTGGTTTTCAATTTGACATCTAAAGTTGATAGAAAATGGGGGTGTTACACATAATTTTTGAAAGTGGGCCACCCAAAGATCATTTCACCTCAAATTTCTGAGCAAAAGATTTTGATATGATTTTTATATCATAATATTCCTAAACAGAATAAACTGGCTGAAAAAAGTTCACAGAAAAACCCAGACTATATGTTAAAACTACTCATTGCCATGTAGCTGCAGCTAAAATTTCAGTTCATTTTGATTTCAAATAAAGCAAAAATTGGCAACTAAAGAAATTTCTATTTTTAGTAACAACAGCCATTTTGAATGGAGGGCGGGGATGGCGGACACAATATTGAAAGGGACCCCTCGAAGGACCATACCTGCCAGCTTTGGTTTAATTTCGTTCAGGGGTTTCAGAGGAGAATATTTAAATGTTAAAGTTTACGACGTACGACGGACAGACTGGCGACGACGGAGGACAAGTGATGGCAAAAGCTCACTTGGCCTTTGGCCAGGTGAGCTAAAAACATGAAAAACAAAACATACCTCACAGTCAGAGCAGTTCCAAAATCATATCGTAAAATCGCAGAAAAAAGGCAAAATTGATACACCTAACACGTATATACATGACGCTCACTTTCATGACACTTTTATACAATGTGGCGGGGTTTAGCTAGTTTTGGTGACCCAATAATCTCCTCTTCAAAAATATGAATATGAAAATGGGAAGGTGGCGACGGGACAGAATACAAACAACTTATATATTTTTACCTCCATGTAGCTCTAACAAAATGCCTGGACTACTTTTGGTTTCTGTTGGCGATATTACTTCAACTTTGTATATCCCAGCATCCTCTTTGTCAACATTATTGATAACCAATTGTGGGTTATTCACGTCACAAGAACTTCCGGAATATTTGAAGCGATTGATCATAAGAGTTGTACTACAGTTGTTGTGTGTCTTCTGCCAATTAACTTGCAACGATTCTGTCGAGTTTGATATTATTTTTGCATTTATCTTGATTGTTCCACCGTAACCTACTGCAATGGGTCCTTTTTGGATTATTTCTACCTCAATACATTCTAAAATTAAAACAATGTTCTTAATGACTTATGTTTACCAACATATGAAGATATAATTGTACATGAAGAGGAAAAATGATAATTGGGGCCGTCGAGGTCATGACTGTATAGTAGTTGGATTTACCACTATCTGTGCAATTAGTTCCTAAATTTGTGAGTTCGAATCCTGTTTATGGCGAAGTGTTCTCGATACAACATTATGTGATAAATTTATCAGTGGTTTTCTCCAGGCATTTCGGTTTCCTCCACAAACAAAACTTGTTTTGCTTTATTTGTCTAGTATACGAATAACTTTTAAGCTCTACCATTTGTGGACTTCTTTATGTTAGAGTAGACATATGCAGACCGACTGTAGCCGTTATATAAACAATCGCTCGTCTTTGCTAAAAAAATGATGTTTTCGTGTTCTAAATACAAACCGTCTAAATTAAATCATTGTTAAATTCAGCATTCGTTCGATGCTTAATTTACATTAGACAGCCCAAAAAAAGAATGAAGAAAGAAATCTTTGTATAACAGTCCCCCCTGTAATGCACTGTGTCTAGACAGTCTAAACGTTAACGATGACGCGTCGCGTTTTAACTCAAAATTATCACCACTACTGTCTCTATCTGAAAATGATATGTTTGGTGATGACTTAAATGACATGAAAGTCGTTGATGTATAGTTGTAGCAGTAGCATTCATATGTTTTCATGTGTGTACATTTATGAACTTTATACACATACGGTAAAAATTAGGAATATAAATTATATAAAAAAACATATTAAAGATATACTATGTTTCACACTCTAAACTGTTAATTTTCAATCTGGTTTTTAGTCAACATTTTCCACTTCCTTTCGAGTACATTGCACATTTCTTTTACATTACTGCGCAAATAAGTAAGGCTCCCATTGGAATAATGATTTAAAGAAAATGCATTCACTAGCTACGTAAAAAAAAAATTGTGAGTGAGTAATCGTTGTTTAACGCCAATTCAGCAATTTTTCAGCTATATCGTGGCGAAAAAAAGTTAATTTTCAATGAGATGATGAGGTCTGCTTTATACTAGACCAACACGCTGAGTTGGATTTTTATAGTGTTAGCTCACTGAAACAGAAGTCAGCGGGTAGAGGTGTCGCTCAACTTCGACACATTATTCTGATTCCGAGCTAACCAGTCTTAGCTCTTTCTCCTTAATGCTGCGTGCTTATAATCAGCGGAGAAGTAACAAATATCAATTTCATAGTCTTTGGTTTGACCCGACCGGGGCTGGAACCCAGGATCTACAGCATCATTGTCATTGTGTATTGTAAGATAAATACAATAATGATGATGATATGATTTATTTGAAATCGGCATGAAACAGAGGAAAAGACTCACTGAAGCTCGTCTTTCTTCCCGCTTCTCAAACTGTTCTTTCTTCATTCATGTCTTATCATCAAATATTTAAATATGGGTAGCACATTGCGTGTCACAATATGTTCACTTACGTGTAAGCACAATCCATTTCATTCTTTATTCATCCACCAAGTTTTTCACAAGAGTACGTTAAACGACGGTTGCTTCTATGGAACAGGAAGTGCTCTCCCTTCCGAGACTTTTATTGCTCAATCTTAAGTTTTCTGTGTTGTGCTTAGTCGACCATTGTTTGTCACTTCGTCAGTTTAGTATTGACCATTGTTTGTCACTTCGTCAGTTTAGTATTGACCATTGTTTGTCACTGCGTCAGTTTAGTATTGACCAATGTTTGTCACTTCGCTAGTTTAGTATTGACCATTGTTTTTCGCTTCGTTAGTTTAGTATTGACCATTGTTTGTTCCTTCGTCAGTTTAGTATTGACCATTGTTTGTCGCTTTGTCAGTTTAGTATTGACCATTGTTTGTCCCTTCGTCAGTTTAGTATTGACCATTGTTTGTC
>MJUT01037910.1:62609-77905 GCA_002080005.1 Gigantidas platifrons
GCTTCGTCAGTTTAGTATTGACCATTGTTTATCACTTCGTCAGTTTAGTATTGACCATTGTTTGTTGCTTCGTCAGTTTAGTATTGACCATTGTTTGTCGCTTCGTTAGTTTAGTATTGACCATTGTTTGTCACTTCGTCAGTTTAGTATTGATCATTGTTTGTCACTTCGTCAGTTTAGTATTGACCATTGTTTGTTGCTTCGTCAGTTTAGTATTGATCATTGTTTCTCCCTTCGTCAGTTTAGTATTGACCATTGCATTGTCTGTCCTTTTTTATTTATAGCTACTGAATATCCCTTTAATATCTTTGTTCCAGTATTGTTACAAATGCTGCTATAGTAACAACCGGAACCTTTGAACCGTAATGAAAGCGGAAGATTTGGCGCCGTAAAATCTTATTCAAACCACCATTTCTTTGGAAATGCCTGTACCAAGTCAGGGTCATTACGGTTTTCCCAGTTTTCCGGTTGTTGACTGATTTTGTTTGTTTATTTACTTATGAGGTTTGCCTTTTCCTTTCCCTTTGGAAGATTGTTCGGAGTTTGGTACATTTTGTAGTTTTGTTATTACCCTTATCTTCAAATTTACTTTAATATATTTGATCTGACCAGTTAGAACAGACCTTTATGTGATGTAATTGAGCTTTATTTGTCAGAACTGATCTTTACTTGTTAGAACATACCTTTATGTGATGTAATTGACCTTTATTTGTCAGACCTGACCTTTACCTGTCAGAATATACCTTTATGTGATGTAATTGAGCTTTATTTGTCAGAACTGATCTTTACTTGTTAGAACATACCTTTATGTGATGTAATTGACCTTTATTTGTCAGACCTGACCTTTACCTGTCAGAATATACCTTTATGTGATGTAATTGACCTCTATTTGTCAGAACTGACCATTACCTGTTAGAACAGACCTTTATGTGATGTAATTGACATCTATTTGTCAGAACTGACCTTTACTTGTTAGAACATACCTTTATGTGATGTAATTGACCTTTATTTGTCAGACCTGACCTTTACCTGTCAGAATATACCTTTATGTGATGTAATTGACCTCTATTTGTCAGAACTGACCTTTACTTGTTAGAACAGACCTTTATGTGATGTAATTGACCTTTATTTGTCAGAACTGATCTTTACTTGTTAGAACATACCTTTATGTGATGTAATTGACCTTTATTTGTCAGACCTGACCTTTACTTGTTAGAACAGACCTTTATGTGATGTAATTGACCTCTATTTGTCAGAACTGACCTTTACCTGTTAGAACAGACCTTTATGTGATGTAATTGACCTTTATTTGTCAGAACTGATCTTTATTTGTTAGAACATACCTTTATGTGATGTAATTGACCTTTATTTGTCAGACCTGACCTTTACCTGTCAGAATATACCTTTATGTGATGTAATTGACCTCTATTTGTCAGAACTGACCATTACCTGTTAGAACAAACCTTTATGTGATGTAATTGACATCTATTTGTCAGAACTGACCTTTACCTGTCTGGAACTTTAAATGCTTTAACTAGCTCTTAGAACTTTGATTTACCCTTTTCGTGTTTAATCGACCTTTAAATGTGAGAACTAATCATTCAAGTTGAGAACAGACCCGTCGGCGCTATATATTACCTTAATGTGACCTTTTAAATGACATTTATGTGATAGAATTAAGAAATGAGTTGCTGATATTACAAGAACTGACCTTTGCATGTTAGAACTGAATCTTCGCTTGATGCTGTTCCAAACCAGTTTGTTGCTCTGCACACGTAGATACCTTCATCTGATTTGGCAATGTTATTAATTGTCAGTGAAGGATCAGACAGAGTTCCACCAGAGAACTTCCCATCCACGCCGACCACATTAACAATTGTATCACTGGATGCAGTTGATTTGATCCATATTACATCAGTTATAGCTGAGATACTTTGCACAGAGCATGTAATGGTGTGGCTCTGTCCTCCAACAATGTCTACATTTGTAGGACTAATGTGAATTGAAGGTCTTCCTGTAAAATAAAATAATATGTCTGATTTTGTCCAGGCACAGACCTCCTATGAAAAGAAAGTTTAAACAGTAATGGTCAACAACTCCACCAATATTTAAAGGAAAACCCCAGTCAGTTGAACAATTGTTATTATTCAATATATTGTATTCGATCCTTGTGAACAATCTAGAATCAACATCTTTCAACGCATTTTGACCAAACTTGGTACATACTTAGTCCTTAAGAGAATCTGGAACCCTATTGATTTTCGAGGTTAAAGGTCAAAGCTACAGGGTCAAATTTTTAGGCGAGGAGATATGCCACGCTTTGCATGCCCTTATTAATATTTTTTCCTCTAAACACTTTATCAATTGTTTATTATATTTTGAAATCAGAGCTAGTCTGCTTTCAACGTCATAGAAAAATCAGTGTTTTCTGGAAAGATATCTTTTTATAATTTTACCATTTTTCAAGCTGCCTCAAAATAATTGCAAATTCTTTCTTTAAATGTTTTTCTCTTTAAAAATCACACAAGCTAAACTATTCTTCATTTAACATAACGATTATGAAATAGTAATATTCTTTTAATCAATGAAAATAGTTATAAAGATATCTGCTACATACAATCCACAATAGACTATTTTTCAAATGTTCTATTTTCCATATTCTTCTCCCATACGTAAGATTTAATTGACCATGTATAGTCAAATTAATGAAACGTTACAATAGCATTCTATATTAAAATCTTCCAATTGTTTCAAAGAAATATGATGATGAAAATTGTAAACTAAACCTTTTACATAAATGTGATATAAAAACGATCAGAGTCTTTTTTTTTTCTTAATAGAAACCACGCATATTTCTTGCAAAAATAAACAAATTTATGACTGAATAAGCTGATTACATTATGAAGTCTTAATTTTCTATAATGTTCAGAATCAAAATTATAGCATTTGACTCATTCCTACAAGCATAAACTAATACTTTTTACAATTATGTTCCATAGGAAGATCTTATAGTGCATATTTAGAAGTAAAAATAAATAATTCAGAAACATTGTATTTAAATCTTTCAGAGTAGCAAGATGGTAGAAATAATAAATTAGACCTTTTAAGCTTAATTATATATGGAAACAATCAGCATTGGATCACCAGACAGCTACTCTTCTTCCATGTAATATTTAATATGTATAAAAATATCAAATCCTGTGTTAGATATCATAATCAAACTTCAGATTTTTTCCCGTGTCTGACAGGTGTGAGACAGGTAGAAAATCTTTATCTTTTCTTATTTCGTATTTTCCTAAATGATTTGGAAGACTTTATGAAGTCCCTCGAATGAATACCGCCTGAATGTATTAAAGAAAAATGTCGGGGAGCCAATTTTACTGTATGGGTAGGAGGTGTGGGATTTTGAAAATATTAGACATAGAGCGGATATATTTACAGTTTGTAAAAACATATTGCATTTGAGGAAAAGTACGCCGAATTATATGGTTTATGGTGAACTGGGACGTTTTGCTCTAAGTATTAATATTAAAATGAGAATGGTAGGCTTTTGGAATAGACTGGTTTCGAATGAACATAAACCCAGTAACCATTTATATCGTGTAGTGCTCTCATTGCATAATTCTGGTGTACATGAATTTAATGGATAAAGTTTGTACAGAATATTTTCAATAATACTGGTTTGCATCATATATTTAATTCCCAAGGAGGTATCCCATTTATATCGTATAAACTGTTCCTGAAGCGGCAGCTACATGATCAGTTTATCCAAGTGGTTTTCAGATGTAATGAACTCTTCTAGAGGAGAACTGTATTCCATATTTAAAAAAGAATTTGAATTAGAAAAATATTTACTGCGGTTACCATCATATTATAGTGTTTGGATAACAAAACCTAGAACATCCAACTTAAAATTACCAATTGAAGTGGGTAGATGGTACGAAATCCCAAAAGAAAATAGACATTCCACTCTCTGCTTCAAAAACATTGGTGATGAATTTCATGTTTTATTTAAATGCGAAAATAAAGTTATTTCTGATTTCAGAAACAAATTCATACCTAGCTATTATTTTAAAAACCCAAACGTTCAAAAAGTGGGGGGAATGTTTTCAAACTGTCATATTCAATTGTTTTAAACATATTTTATTCACAAAAATGAATAGGATTGAGCAACAGGCTATGCCTATACAAGCTCTCTCCTTTTACATGTACAAGGCTTATATTCAGTAAAAAAAATAGTATATAACAATTATATCAATAATATATGATAATTATGTTCCTTGAATATATGTAATTGTAAACACCAATAATATTTCATATATAATAAATTTACTAGTGAAGTGAAATTTGTAGACTTTCTAAATATTTTAAATAGTTAAACATACAATAAGTTAAAGAAAAAAAGAAAATAAAGCAAAATAAATGTATAATAGGAGGAGTGCAATTGAAAAAAGAAGCATCTTAAATGAAACGATGAGTGTCAATTATGAACTTGTGTACAGCTTGAAATATATGTGTATTTAGATCATATGAAAATGATCTATTTCCATGTAATAATAAATCTATATTAATGTCAATATTATTATTTTTTGGTATTAATGTCTGTATGGAATCTAATAAGATCAATCTTAAGTTATTAAATTTAGGACAGGTAATCAAAAAATGGTTGTTATCTTCTAATGAACCACTACAGTTTGGACAATTAGTATTGTCAGATAAAAAATCATTAAATAAATGTGCCTTCAGGTTACTAGCCTCGTTTTTTAATTGACAATGAATTATGTTAAACTTCCTTATTCCAAAATTATAATGAGCATTGGTGTTATATAGAAGTGTGTCAATCTATTTTTAAAGATATTTAAAACTTGGAGATTCAGTAATAGTGAGGGGCAAAGTATTCCATAGTCTTATAGTGAAAGGGATAAAACTATCATAAAAAGAACTTGTTCTGGAAAACGGTGGATGGAATGTATTATTTTCATTTCTTAAGTTATATCCTGATTGTCTAGGTAGATATGGTTGACCCAATTCATAAAGGTATGCAGGTGTTAACCCATTTAGAATTTCATATTCAATTATTGACAAATGTAGCAATTTATATTAAGAAAATCTGTCAGTTATTATAACATTGCATACTCTGTTCATTAAGTTATATGCTGTATTAGTGTATACTCTGTTCACTCTGTCATGTATTATATGTTATTTGTTGTAAATATGTCCTCATGTTATACAATTTGTGTCCGAGTGTTGTTGAATAAACTTGTCAAACTTAAGCAAATTACAAATATCAATTCTTGTTTCTTACGTATGACACAAAAGTTTGCAATATTTATTTTGTTGTGGATTTCATTTACATTTAATGTAGAAAGTACTGAAATGTATTCTTATTTCTTAGTTGTCTGCTTTTTTTACATATATGTGACTGTTTATTTAGCTTATTCTTGACAAAATGGGAATATTTTGTTAAGGTTGGGAAGAAAGAGCAAAACACACTTACATCTCTATAAACAACTTTTTGGATGGATATAATGAGTTAAGCCTATGTTTATGTAGTCATCAATGTATTAGAGATGTAATGATGCAAAGAATGCAAGTCAATAAAGGAATTTAAGAGAAAATGGTCTACCTTGCATATGGGGCAAAACAAAGTCTTACGTATGGGATGTTTCAAATAGACTTTCATGTCTTTTCTACATTAACTTTTTTGTTAATATATAAACAATTACATACTATCATATTTCGGTTAACATTTTCTCTGATAAGGATATTATATCAAAGTACTACACATTTTATACCAACAGAAGCTTGAAAACATTCTCTATCAGCTGAAGCTAACCTTAACTTTGTTATTCCTGAGAAAAAATGTATTACACCCGTAAACTAGAGGCTAAGTGGGCTGAGCCTGTGTCGCTTACCTTTCATTCTGCTTTGAGGAAACTTAATACAGAACCTTCCATAGGTGTTTCCCACCAAGTTCCGGTTCATTTGGCTAAGCAGTTACAGAGAAGAAGATTTTTAGAAATCGACCAATCAGAAACAAGAATGGCCTGTGGCTGCCATGTTTATTAATGGATCAGAACTAAATTAGCAATCTTTATAGCAAACATTCCAATGATGCTTCCTACCAAGTTTCAGCTCATTTGGCCATGCGGTTTCAGAGGAGACAATTTTGTAGAAATCAACCAATCAGAAACAAGAATTGCCTGTGGCGGCCATGTTTGTTAACGGATCGGAAATAAATAAGCAATCTTAATAGAGGACCTTCCAAGGATGCTTCCTGCCAAATTGCGATTTATTTGGCATAGCGATTTTAGAGGAGACGATTTTTTTAGCAATCAACCAGTCATAAAAAAGAATTGTCTGTGGCGGCCATGTTTGTTAATGGATCGGAACTAAATGAGCAGTCTTTATAGAGGTACTTCAAAGGATGCTTCAAATCAAGTCTCGATTCATTTGGCCAAGCGGTTTCAGAGGAGAAGATTGTTTTAGAAATTAACCAATCACAAATAAGAATTGGCTGTGGCGGCCATGTTTGGTAACGGATCGGGACGAAATTAGCAATCTTTATAGAGGACCTGTCATAGATGCTTCCTACCAAGTTCTTTATAGAGGACCTGCCATAGATGCTTCCTACCAAGCTTCGGTTTATTTGGCCAACTGGTTTCAGAGGAGAAGATTTTTTAAAACTGGCCAATCAGAAACAAGAATTGCCTAAAAAATTAGAAATCTTTTAGAGAGGACCTTCCATTGATGCGTCCTACCAAGTTTCACTTCATTTGGCTGAGGAGTTTCAGAGGAGAAGATTAAAATGTGAAAAGTTAACGGACGACACACGACGGATGCCAAGTGATGGTAAAAGCTCACATTTCCTTTGGCAAGGTGAACTAACTAGAGGCTCAGCACTGAGCTGAGCCTGTGTCGCTCACCTTTCATTCTGCTCTGAGGAAACTTAATACATAACCTTCCATAGCCTATAGGTGCTTCCCACCAAATTTCGGTTCGTTTTGGCAAAGCAGTTTCAGAGAAGAAGATTTTTAGAAAGCGACCAATCTAAAACAAGAATTACTTGTGGCAGCCATGTTTGTTAATGGATAAAAACAAAATGAGCAATCTCTAAAAAGGGCCTTCCATAGAGGCTCATTACCAAGTTCCATATCATTTGGCCAAGCGGTTTCAGAGGAATGAAATGAACAATTACACAATATCCTATAAATAGTGTAGCCTTAGCTTGCAGAAGTCCCTTCATTTCTTAATAAAATTTATAATTATCGTTTTGGTAACCAGGATACCCAAAAATCGATTTAGGTCACATACTTCTAACGGAGACTGTAGTCAAAGAGCTCCGTGAAAATGTTTTGTCAGGTTCCGGTTATGTCAGCTCAGCATGAATGACATACAGGTGATGACAATAAATGAGTGTTATGAATCATATAGCATTATTAATATTGTATCTTGAAATCAGAAAATGTCCTTATCAGTCGATTATTTTTGTTTGTTTTTACCTACACACATATCGCTATAGTTATCTTCATCGATTACTCAGATATGGATAAAATGGTGGACATAAACAATGAGCTTGAAATCATTAAATAATCAAAATGCTATGAAAAAGTAGTCTATATGGGAAATAGTAAAGCACACAAACCCTTTATACTGCTTAGATAAATGATAATTTACACTGGCATGCTACCATGAATAGTTTTATACTTACTGAAGTGAAAAATACAATGCTTATTTATGTACATTCGTCCCGGTTTTGTCATATAGACAATACGACAGTTCAGAGTTGGGGGAAGAGTTATGTCCAGTGTCTAGCTCTTTGCCTTTAAGAGTACATTTTCCAGACACTTTTTTAAGATGGCTGCCACCCTTTGTTGTATACAGATAGCTATCATTATCAACAGAGAAAAACAAACTTTCCCTTTTATACCTTACTGGGTAGTGATTGCGTGTTAATTTTTCATATTCTAATTATATTATAGCTAAGTTGTTTGTCCCAGTTTATCTTAGCTCGAATAATTCAGCACCCTCTATCCGATATCGCTACTCGTAGCAAAGCTTAATATAACTACTGGATTATTCGGGTTAAGTTTATCTGAATTTGCTTGCTGAAAGGTATTTCCAGAATGAGGTTGTTTGTCCCAGTGTATGGTTTTTAAGTACTGGTTTTTGTTTCCAGGAATTATGGTTAGTTAAACTTGGAGGTATAGTACCATATACTGTGCCCCGTCTAACTCAAAGAATTACTGAAATACAACCACTCTAACGAGATATGCAGAATATGTCAGTCCAAATCAAATAGTCACTTATCAGTTGACATTGCAAATAATTATTAAGTTTTAGCAAACTACGGTTGTACATTGATAATTATACGACAGAAATGCAATTAAACCGGGAGCGTGGTATAAATAGCTGTGGGCGGAGCAAATCTTCAGATTCTTCATTATTTTGGCCACGGTTATCTCGAAGAGGAAAATTCAATGATACACAGTTTCATAGTTACTTTTGGAGGAAACTATTTAACATGCGTGATTACTAGTGTTCTTCCCTCCAAAACTTTCAGTCGTATTAAAAATTAATATTCTTCATCAATATAAATACTACAAAAATCACTTCGAAGATTCAAATTTTTGAAATATGTGACCTTTAGGTCACATTGGTCATGTGTCATACAGTTTCATAAATATGCTGTTCATATCAACGGAAATTTTTTATGATAAGCTCCGCCCTCAATTTTGTCGGTAAGCACTACCGCAAATTTCCCTTTAAGCACGTTTCGAAATTATTAGTGGACAATCTGTTATTTGCTAAACCTTAAATTGTCGTGAAAGTAATAGACATTTCTGCCCTAGCCAACTATGTACACGGATGTCGGATTTAAGATCACTTGTGCAAAAACGATCCAGGGGACACTTCAAAACATTTTCAGGTGTTTTTCCGGTTTCTGTTGAATAGTGAATAATTATGCTATTTTTGGCTATGGCATAAGTAAGCAGAACATAACTAAGTGTTTTGAAATGCCCCCATTAATAGGTGCACACGTTTTTAATCCGACATCAAATATATATCGGACAGAAATGCCTACTTATCGCCACTGCGGGCCCGCCGTCAGAAAACAATATTGTCATGAAATGAAAGGACCGAAACACTATTGACGGTGTTCATCTGGTGATATCGATATTAGCAGGTTACTTGTTAACTGATTGTGCCCTGTCTACCAAATTGTGTCAGGCTCATTTACTGTAGATTTTCCAATTACAAAGATTATGCTCATTAATAAGTTAATCGCATAATTGATTGCACACTTGTACTGTACAGTCTGATAATACAAACCATCAATTTTAAAGTAAAAGGAAAGTAGAGTACGAGTGAACAAACATATATTTCATTACACTTTGTCACCTTCGTTCCCACCCATAGCTATAACAACGAATTATATGAAGTGTGTGTTAATCTGCAATTAGATTAACAAACAGTCCTGTATTAACAACATCTTACATAGTACTGCAACAACAGAGCCTGAGGGGCATTTCTGATTCATTCGTCAACCAAACTCGAAACACCAAACATAATAAATATGTCAATTATGTTACATTTGATTGTTAACTTTTGAAGTTTAATACTACATGTACTAGTATTCTTACGTAAACATAGATCCGCGTTTGACAATAATTGGAATAATGGGTAGATCTAATTATAACAATGAATTACACGAAGTGTACACTAGTGTGTAGTTAAAAACCGCATATTAAAATGTCCCAACTCTGCGACAATTATGCTATATATCATTTTATAAAGGGGTTTACATTCATAATCCATGAAGTGTGTGGTAGTGTCCTAGTGTGTGGTTAGATAATTTGCCTAGATCTATACACACAGACACGCTGTCAAAATAGTTTAATAATCACTGGCGTTAAACTGATCGTGATAACTGCAGTCACGACGATCACAACATGGCGGAGGTAAAAATAGGTAAGATCGTTTTCTGCTAATTTCTCCATTCTAACGTGTTGTTGTCAAGAATTACTCAGCCGCAAGGTTGATCTGTACGATTGTGTTGTATGTGTGTGTTCTTGATACCATATATGGTCTCGGTACTAAGAAAATAGCCGTCGGAAATTTACGGAAGATAATCGTAACTCCAAAAGAAGATAATCATAAATAATTTATGGAATTACGATTATCTTCCTTAAATTCCCGACGGCAATTTACTTAGAAGCGAGACCATATATGGTATCAAGAACACACACATACAACACAATCGTACAGATCAACCTTGCGGCTGAGTAATTCTTGACAACAACACGTTAGAATGGACAAATGAGCAGAAAACGATCTTACCTAATTCTACCTCCGCCATGTTCACACCCTACAACCGGCTATCTGGACAACAGATGTTATCGGGAACTCAGATCATATCTACGTCACACGGATGACAGGTAGGAATTTCTTTGACGTTTTTCTTCCATTTTATCTACTTTTTGGATTTTAAATTTGTGTCTAATTAGTTGCACTACTTGAAAATGAGAGAGGATGGGCCACTTTCCCCTTATTTTGTTTCACTAGGAGGGCCAATTTCAAACATATTGACTACGTGGTATCAAATGATGAATTTAAGAAGTAAAAATACTGTTCGACATTTTTGTGTACAATTGTCATATATTGTGGTCATCAAAACGGAGAAAAACTACCATGAAAAACCAACAAAATCGTAATTTGTACATTTTCCAAGGATTTCAGGCACTTGGAACAGGGAATCCCTTATGAAGCACCTCCACAACCAACATGAAGTATGGTTTTTTTATAATCGTCTATATGTCTTTTAACCCTCCACAAAAATTGAGTTTGGTTGTCAAGATCCTAGATATAGAAAACTCAACTTTTTAGAAAAAACGCACAGGGCACTTACCTATGAGCTATATGTATATGTAATTTCGCAACGATTAGTATGAGTTTGGTAGCTCAATCGGTATGATGGGTCGATGTCATGTAATTGCGAAGTGAAGTGTGATTTTTGTTATGGGTTCGAGTCTTGTCAACAGCTGTAAATTTTTTGCTTACAAATTTTAGATTTTTGGTCAAAATAAAATAATTGGTGAGCACTTGACTTTATGAAAGCTAAACAAATACACCAGTTGGCATGAATTATATTTATCTTGTTTATATTTATAGTATTATGCCCGGTCCTTATGTATATCAAAGCATACTTCTTATTCCCGTGAGTTTGTTTACAATTACATTCTGCAAAACTTTACAAACATGAACAGTACGTTTAATTCCATAAAATATCGACCAAAACATAAATATGTCCGTGTGTAATTGCTATAGCAACAATGAAAATCAAGTGTTGTATATGCCATAAACATTAAAAAGGACAAACCACGAAAATAACTGAGAAACAAATAGAATATTTTCAAAGTCAAGGAAATTATGTTCTTGAAAGTTGAATTATTTGTAATCAATGTAGACAAGTTGTCTTATGGTAATGGAAAAATCAAAGAAAAGACGAAAAATGATCAGCATAAATCACCACCCTCAGGTGCAACTTCTACATGTATTACACTTCGTTACTGTTGTTAAAACTACGAGAATTTGTGCCGTATGCAGAACAACTGGAGGTCCGTTTGTAGCTATACCTGAAAAGGCCAGAATGTCTATATTTATTAAACAAGGTTTGATTGTACCAGTTGGTGTCCGGTGTTGTCCATACTAAGAATATATGACTTCAGTTGTCGGCCGGTGCATATATTGTATCTTGACCTGTGTCGGTCTAATATCTATAGCGTGCCGTGACGCTGCAAATTCCTTTTGGTTGCGGCTCCATAACAAAACTTTACCTAACAAATAATTCGTTTTGATTCAGGACAAATGATAGTGTATACACCGTTTGATCATCTGTGAAAAAAACCCACATGGACTTAAGCTTCGCTTCATACGATTTTTTGTTGATGAGCACAGTCTACAAATATTCACATGTCTCTCATTCAGAACCATGGGTTATTCGCTAGATATTGTCAAATGTTCACGAAATATATATATTTGGTAAGTACATGAATTTTGAACAATTTCAAACTTTCATATGAAGAATACATATTGTGTTATGTCTGATCTTATTTGATATATTATATTTCCATGTGAGCCTTATGTTTCTCTTTTTTTAATGACGATAGCTAAACATGCAAATCTTGTTCAGAAATAGCATAAAAATTGCTGTCGTTAATAGACAATATATGAAAAATTATTTAACGAAGACAACAATAGTTGTAGCCTTACAGCTGGGGGAATACCTGTTCACAGGTAAAATTCATGACGTTTGTATCTCTTTAAATAGCATCCGATGATTTAAAAATAACACAAGAAATCGATTTTGACAAGTGAAATGAAACAGCGGTAAAATGGCCCAGGCTCAAAATTTGCATATCAAATATGACAGTATAGGTTTTAATATTTAGAAAAGTTTTCAATTTCGTGTTGTCCAGATAGCCGGTTGTAGGGTGTGATGTTGTGATCGTCGTAACTGCAGATACCGCCAGTGATAATAATTAATCTATATAAATTAATTACCTATACACGAAGTCGATCATATATTCATATAAACTTCTGGCAAATAATTGAAATAATGGACTATAAAACCAAATACACGAAGTGTGTGGTACTGAATCAGTGTGCTAGAGTGATTCTCATGACATCTTATTCTCACAGATGTACGAAAAACACTGCAATAAAAATTAACATAACAACATAATTTGTGCTAATTGTGTAATATTTCTTAACGTTTTACGTTGTATATTAATAATACAGCTTTACTGAGTGCAAATAATTAAAGTAAAGAGTTATAACGACAAATTACATGAAGTGCGTGGTTAGAGAACACAAGCAACATAAACTTTTTTTATATAATTTCTTAACTATTGAATTGAATATTCCTTATAATTTAATTTTCACAACACAATTTAATGATTCCTTGTCGTTGGCGGATGAACACGTTGGTGACGTCACAATACAAACCCAGGTTATCGAGTATAACCAAAATTTTCTCCAGGCGGATTAGCCAATCAAATCAAATTAAATTATTCATAATTAACCAGAAATTCAAGCAGAAAATTGATATACTAGATCATATCAACTAATGAAATGAGGTGTGTGGTACTGAGCCATTGTGACAGTGATTCTCATGACATGCTATTCTGTCGATTCTCACAGACGTACAACGGAAAACACTGAACACCGTATTTTTGCTAATTATGTTATATTTCTTAACTTTTGAAGTTAAATAGTCATAAAAAGCTTTACTATATCATTTTACATGCAAATAATAAAAGTAAAACGCAATAGCAACATGAAGTGTGTGGTAAATCGTTTCACCCTACCTCTTTGGCGGACAAAATTCAGTAGTTCCATAGTTTTGTATTGTAATTAATTGTGTGGATCCGTTGTTAATAAACCACTTTCATTTTTATCTTCGGACCATTCATGTCATACTTATTCAAGAAAAAAACAAAACACATTTCTCTATTATGTCCGTAGACAGTTAATGTTCGTTGTCCACAACAAATCGCACCATAAGAATTGAACAAAAGAAACGAATCTACGCCATATCCAATAAGGGTTTTCTCACGTAGTCAGTAACTGAATACTTCAGGCCTGTTTTTTAATTCTCAAACTTGTTTATGGTTGAAAACAACCTGAAACATCGTTTAAATCATTAACCATAAACATGTTTAAGATAGATAAAAAAAAGGCAATGGTTAAAGAATAATATTCAAGAGAATATTCCTGTTCATTGATTATTTAAGAAATAAATCATGGAAGCCAGAATGTGTTGGGAGTTGTAACATGTATTGGCGGATATTAGTATTTTATCCCGAGCCAGAAGCGAGGGATAAAACTTACTAATATCCGCCAATCCATGTTAAAACTCAAAACACATTCTGGCTTCCATGATTTATTTCGATTCTGATATGTCTAAGAGTACAAATACGGTAGTAAACTTTGATTGGAAGACGGTAATTTATATTTACGCTTGCGGAAAATGTCGCACACAATTTATGTAACTCGAATAATACTGCGCCCTCTATCAGCATTATTCGAGTCACAATTTATGCTGCCAATGGAAAAGGCAGTCCCATTCACCGGCGCATGTGCTAATGAGATTATGCCGAATGGATAACTCGCTCGTTTGGTAACAAAGCGAAAGAAGGAGGTCATGTTAGAATTTATAGCAAAGTAAAATTATTCTTCATTATATAACAAATAAAACAATTCAACTTAAACACACACACAAATAAATAAATAAACAAAAAAATAATTAATTATCCATTTAATTCTTTATAAACAAATACAACAATGCAGAATGTCAATAGATAACTTGGAAATGGGTCTATAATACAAATATACTCCTATTACAAACATATACTGGTAATTAACAAGGGGCAAACACATTCAAACATGCTCTCGATCCGGTTAAGATGTTCTTTAACCATGTAACCGCATGGTTAAAACCAAACCGTAAAAAAACCCTCAACCGTAAAAATGTTTAAAACCAGGTTAATGGTTAAGAATTAAAAAAACAGGCCTTTCCTTGTTTCATATTACACAGACCTTAGACGATAGTCACACATTGGTGGTTTGTGTGATATTATCTTTCAAAATTCTATTCAATACAAATATTTAAAGATGATAATAAAAACAACTGAAGTTTGTGAGTTCGAATCTCGATCAGGGCGAGGTGTACACCAGTATGTGATCAAGTTTGTCAGTGACTTGCGACAGGTCGGTGGTTTTCTCCTGGTCCTTCGGTTTCCTCCACCAATAAAACTGACAGCCATGATATAACTGAAATATTGTTGAAAGTGGCGTTAAGCACCACCATCAAACAAACAGTGACTGAAATAATTTTGTACTTCCGGTGTGTTATTTTTAATATTAAACTCTCAATTTTGTTAATATTTTTTCATTTCATCTTCATTAAAAATGTTCAAAGGTTCTCATTAAACCTCCTGGTATGGCGAACAGGAAAATTTTCCTCAAGGGAAAAAAATATATTTCCTCAGGAATAAAGAGAATTTCTTTTTTGAATTTTTTTTTTTAATTTTTCTTTCAAAAAACTTGAATGCATGCATTATATATATATCTGAAGGGAAAAAGAAACACAGGGTCAACAATTTAGGTGATTTAATATTATTTATTCGAATGGTTTTTTTTTCAATATTAATATATAAGGATAAAAACACAAATTTAAGCAACAAGTTTTAAAAATGTCATTAGATTTTGAACAATAATTCATGAGTAATTGA
>MJUT01037910.1:88079-101239 GCA_002080005.1 Gigantidas platifrons
GCAGACTTTACAAAAAGATCAGCAATATCACCGACTAAATTATTTATTTTTATTTCGGAAACATTTTCTTGTTGTACATAGCTTTCTATTTTTAGCTCTATCTCATGGATACTATTTTCATTTTCGATCAATAAAATATGTTTAAATTCATCAGACTTGGATGACATCCAACTAATTAGGGGTGAACTCGAATTGTCAACCTGTGGTTTAACGGTAACGGTGTCAAACGATTTAAAAGAAAATTGGATTCTGTTGTGTACATCGGATATAATCGGATTAAAATATGATGCATTGAAATCTGAAAAGAGAAAATATATATTCAAAGCTAACTTTGATTTGGAATTAATATACTAAATATTAGTCACAGCTTTTAATAAAAACGAAAAACGTCATGTTCAGTTTACCTGTAATCTACTAACATCTGGTCTTACCTGTAATTAGTGGAGCATGTACCTACCCAAGTTTCATGGCTTCCCCAATAAACATTTGATCACTAGGATCACCGTGATGAAAATTAAAAAGGATTAAAAGTTAATCCTTTTCACTATCACCGACAATATGTCTATCACGGTCTATCACAAGGAAACTTGGTCAAATTTCTTTTCATCAAATTAGAAAACGTCCATGCATCTTTTCTTTTTGGGGAATTGTTGTTAGTATCTTTTCCGGACTGTCTCGCATAATGATAAATGCAACAAATTCTTAAACGTTTTCAAATTCTTCCACAACTCGTATCTCTTCCTCGAAGTCGGGTTCAATACTTGCACCCCCAACTGTCACACTCACGGCAATGGCATCCGTTTTTCTCTGGTCCTTTTCCTCCGGATCTATCACATCTTCGAGCATTTCTCTCCATGACCATTGGCTTGGAAAGCTATATAATCTGTTGGTTACAACCGGTTTTATTTGATTGTCTCGCATATATTTTTCTGACCGAGAAGGAAACTGTAAACATGTTGCAGACAACATGCCGTTTTCCGTAGGGCTTTATTATATCAAACGAAAACGTCCGGTATTTATCGAAATCTTAAATCTGAGTCTCAAACGCGATTTAAGAGATCTTGGTTTGTACGCCAGTAAATGAGCTCCGACTTCCACTTCTACTTTTTCCTTCCCCTATACTATAATACCCTGCTTTAACACGCTGGACAGAGGGCATTAAAAAAATAATTCTTGCTCTATATCGACAATAAAATAATTTGAGTCGCACCGATTTTTCAGAGTCGGTCGGGTTTGGGGAAGCAAACAATATTTTATTTTCTGCCCAATATATATCCAATAGTGATGAAACGATTGTCAGTCGTTTAAAGAGCAAGGATGCTAATAATTGATGAGAAGTAGGGGTGTAACGTTACTCCTAAGTATTGAAAATGTTCAATGTTTTTGTTGTCATTCTCTGTTCTGTACGGTCCCAGTACCGAATACTTATAAGGTGTCTGTTTGACCGTGACTCCTGGAATGGAGGAATAATATAAACACAAAAAATGGAAGTGCTTAATCTTGTCTGCATCCCAAGGGGGAGACCTGGTTTCCTGTGGGGTCGACGATGAGAATAATAAACGTGAAATACTAAAAGATACACTTGCAAACTACCAACCTTGCGTATAAGAATACGTTCGATCAGACCTGGCAAAATTCCTGAGACTCTTGTCTGACATTTGGTCAGACAAGCTAAAATCTTGTGTCTGATCGAACTCAAGTTTGTCTGACCGGATGATTTTTCTGCAAAACTCAATACTTGATAACAACTGATTGAATAAAGACTATTTCTAACCAATGTGGCCCTGGTGGCTCAATGAGTTAGGTAGTTGGATTACCTAACAACTCGTACAAGCCTATCATCAATGCGGCGTGGGTTCTCGCCCAGCTTTATAAATTACAAAAAAGGGTGCACTCGACTCTCAGCCACAAGTGATAAAGTTTACCAGTTGCTTGCCCATGGTCCTCTCTGGGTACTCCGGCTTCTTCCACCATTAAAACTGGTCGCCATGATATAGCTGAAATATTGCTGAAAGTGGCATTAAAGCAACAAAAATCAAAATTTAACCAATGACCTTCATTTATTTTATTACTTTCAAACATTTTAAGGATAAATTCCTCTAGATCTTTTGAACAAGTACTGTTTGGTGTTCCTATTCCCAGAAATCTTTCAATTATCTCTACTCTGTGAAAAACAAATATAAATGGCTTCCTGGTCATCACCAGAGCCCAGAGGTATCTGTCGACCCATCAATCATGAAGGAAAAGAAAGATCTTCCCAACATACTAAATATATAAAAATGTGCTTGCAATTGTTTTATTTTTTTTTGCAAATTTATGTGCAAGCGAACATATGTTTAAAGTTAAAACACACTAAGCAAATAATTTTTTTTTATTTCAACATTCCGTTTTTGTTATGGTCCGTTTTGGTTATGGGATGAAACAGCCGGTAGCGTCGATCTTTTTGCCATGATGGGTTAAGCTTAAGGTCTTTTCTTTTAGACTTTGTAGTTACTTTGAGGATTTCTTATTACCTCTGCCGATATTTTACGCTTTAGAGCTTTTCCCGGCACACATTTTCAATCATTCAAAGCATGTTTCTTTTTTTCAAACCGGAAATTATTTTAATGGAAGTCACTTCCGCTCATGTGTAAAAAAGTAAACTCCGAAATCGATGTCAGACGTCTGGTCTGGAACAAATATGATTTTAGTCGGACCAGCAACAAAAAACGTCGGACCGTCGGACGGTCCGACGAATTCCGCCACCTCTGTTCGATTTAAAATTGTTAACATAAATGAAACGGAAACTATTGACAAAGATAAAACCATATCATATGTAAAATAAAATATGTATGAATGATGACCACGAGCTACAAAACCTGCAATACCAGCAACATGTCAACTCAACTGATCTTTGACCAAAACATGAGATTACAATGTACCTCTAGTTCTGGAAGTTCCAGTGGACCCACAAACAGCTAAGGCTCAAATGAATCCGCCGATTTCAGTTGCAAAGTCTAGTCAGCTGAGATTAATAAGTGACACTATGTTTGCAAAGGGTCCACCATCTTTCAATTCCCCTAGAGCTTGGAGTACATGTATTTCAAAAGATATTGTAGGATTCGTTACAAAGGACATGAGGCCTTGTTAGCATAAATAAAACAAATATATAGATCATCTGTAATAACAACTACATATGAAGTATCGTATCAAAAGTAATAGTAATCGTGAGCTAAATATAAGATATGTATTGTTACACCACTAATGACAAGATTTATAAACGAAAATGGCTTTCGCCATGATATAGCTGAAATATTGCTGAAAGTGGCATTAAACACCAAAATCAAATCAATCAATCGAAAATGGCTGAAGGTTCATTCATACATATACATTTGTAATCCCAATCCCATTTCCAAAAGTCGTTTTATGACTGGTTTATTATACAATTTTATTTTATCACCTGGATAAACAACAAGCTGAAGTCATAAATCATTGACCCATACCTTGACAAAGTCTATAATTTTAGGTTTAGATGTTACTGGCCCGAACATAAAAAAATAGCAAAAAATTAAGCATAATTGCAATGAATAAATCACTTTTGTTTACCATCCCAATGAGTTTTTTACTGGTCAGGGGCAGACAATATAATGGCCAAAACAAAAAGGACATACAATGGTCTACAAAATAAAGTAAAACCTGCTTTAATGACCACCTCTATTAAGAAATAACTTATAATATGTGACCTTTATTTTTTATTTTCCTTCAAAGACCGTTTCATATCAATTAAACCTACATTTTGTATATTAAGTAACCACCTGTCTTATGTGACCATCTTTCACTGTTCTCTTGAAAGGTCACATTAGACGACATTTTTGCTTAAGAAATAATTCTCGGATGCCGGGCTGTATGCATATTTTAACATGGGTAGGCATTATATTTGTCATTATTTTACACCGATGTTAAAATAAGCATAGAGCCCGGCATCCGAGAATTATTTCGATTTTAACAGGGCATTTACGGTAATTTTATGTATTCAAGCATACCTAGACAGAGGTTATTTTTGGACATTTGTCATCTCTCGTATACATGTACTTATTTCGCCTCCGTACAGGAGAGCCACTATAACCCGAAACTCCGCTACTACTTACAAGAATATATAACGCTACAGAAATGATCAAAAAATAATCTATAATGTATATTTATTATTTTTATTCTTTTAATTGAACATACATAAAGTACAAATATGCAAAAATATGCTGTCCATTAGATATGCCTTCTACACATGTGCTAAAGATGTTCCGTGCTATTTAGAGCCCTCTATTGTTTTCAAAGTGAAAGTAGCATGCCATGTTAGAATCTTGTATATCTGTATATATAGTTTTTTTTTAGAAATGGGAGCCAACAGCAGCAGCATAAGTGAACAATGAATATTTATTGAAGTTAGCAGGAGCTGAGTCGTTGTCAACAATAGACCCTTTCTGGAACCAGCTGTTATCTTATTCCTTCTTAATTCCTATAAACAGGTGAGTACTGTTTCTTTTTTAACCACCACGATATAACTGAGTTCGAACCCCGTTCATGGTACAACATTATGTTATCAGGTTTATCAGTGACTTGCGAAAGGTCAGTGGTTTTCGCTGGGGTACTCTCATTTCCTCCACCAACAAAACTGACTGCCACAAAAGTGGCATTAAACACCATAAACCAAACCGTTCTACAAGATGGAGTGGTGTTGTATCCTTATACCGGGTAACTGAAATTTAAATAACCATCATAACCGTTTCTTTTTAAGTCCTGTGGAATTAAAATTTTGTAGATTTTTTGTGGGTCAACCAATGCACAAATTAAATATTTATAAAGTATATTATTTACAATCCATTTGCTGAAACAGCTCAGCGATATAAATAGCACAATCTCTTTATCTTTTGATCATATTTTTTTTGTGTTGGAAATTTGGGATCAATAAATCTGATTGAAATCCAGACGAAGTGGGCACCTTTTTTCGTCCTGGTTTCATATTGTAATCATACTATTCCCACCAAAAGGTGAAGCTTTGTACTATTTGTAGTCGTTCTCTCTGTCTTTTTAAGTTGCTATTTTCTCACCTATAATCACCTTTTTTTTAAATTTTTATGTTAAAGAAGGTACCATATTCCGAAAATTTGACCCATACAGGGTTTGATGTTCAATATTCTATTCCAAACTCGTTGATTGCATCCTTTTTAAGATTTTTGTGCATGAATGATTGTTGTTAACGCCAACTCAGCAATTTTTCAGCTAAGAACAAGTTAATTTTCAATGAGATGATGATGAGGTCCGCTTTGTACTAGACCAACATGCTTAGTTGGTCAATGGATTTTTATCGTACTAGCTCACTGAAACGACAGTCCACATATAGACATGTCACCCCACTCAGACATGTTGCCCTGATTCAGAACCAACCAGTCTTTGCTCTTTCTCCTTAATGCTACGTTTTTAGCGGAGAAGCAACAAATACCAATTTCATATTTGGTTTGACCCGATCTGGGCTCGAACCCACAATATACCGCTTTCGAGGCGAGCATGCTAACCATTATTACACCACCGATGCTGTTAAAATGAATTCAATATGTTTTAGCGATATAACTTGAATATTGTTGAAAGTGGCATTAAATACCATAACCCTAATATGTTTTATTTAAAAATCTTGTTTCAGTTCTGATGCAAAGCTTTTAGAGGAGTCAACTTCTGCTGTTTGTAAAAACTTAGCCATCAACAATGCCAAGTCTGGAAATTTTGGATCTCTTGTCCGTAGCTTTCTGGTGAGAGCTACAGAGTTAAAGGCCTCCACTCAGTGTGAAGAGTAAGTACATATAAGGCTGCTAGAAATGCAGAGGGGTTAGGGTTATGGGATTTACAACTACATGTACCTGTGTAATCGGTGCCTGTCACCACTAAAGTTGTGAGTTCAAATCCCGTTCATAGTGAGGGGCCGTCGTGGCCGTGATCGTATGGTAGTTGGATTTACAACTACCTATGCAATCAGTGCCTATCACCATTGATGTTGTGAGTTCAAATCTCGATCTGGGCGAGGTGTACAACATTATGTGATAAAGATCATCAGTGACTTGCGACAAGTCGGTGGTATTCTCCTGGTCCTCTGGTGTCCTTCACCAATAAAACTGTCCGCCACGATATAGCTGAAGTATTGTTGAAAGTGGCGTTAAACACCATTATCCCAAGCCTATAAACATATTATTTGGTATCATTTTAGAGATTTTACCTATGCCCTACACTTAAGCTTGGAGTGACGTGAAATACCATAAATCAATCAATCAGTTTATTTGCTCAGTAGAATTTGCTTAAAAAATTGGAGCATGATGATCAGAAGACTACAATAACTTTAGATTAAGAACAGCAATTTAAAACACTGTTTCTTGACTTTTTTTAATTTTTACAGCAGTTTCTTGAATGTTCACACAATTTAAGAAGTGCTTTAAGATACCAAAGGGGTAATCAGAATCGGTATATCGAAGAAGAACAGACAATTCAATGGCCAAAAGAAAAAATACAAAAGGACAAACAACGATCTACAAAACATACACATAAAACTAAAGATCGAGCAACACGAACCTCACTAAAAACCGGTGGTGAACTCAGGTACTACGGAAGCGTATGCCGTTCCTGCTCCACTAGTGGCATCGGTCATGTTAATCTAGTTACAAATTTTTTTCTAATTGAATATTTCTGTTTTTCAGCAATATTTTTACATGGCAGACCTACAATGCTTTGTTCATCATCAGAAGTCTGTGTAAATATTTTGTGGAGCATCTGAGTGAAGAACTCGTTCTACAACAGTTTGAAGCTCGGCCACCTAATATGGATGGTAAGAGTTCAGTACTACCGTTGTTATACTTACAGTCAAACCTGTATATATAGGCCACTTTAGTGAATCTGAAAAAGTGCCCTTTATATACAGGTTGAAAATTATATGCCCTATTCATTAATGGGGAAAATGAGGCAGCCCTTTATAGACAGTGATTTGATTAGAGGTGCCCTTTAATCAGTGGCATATCTAGGGTATGGCAGGTAGGGCACATGCCCTGGACGCCACTTGAAGGAGGCACCACTGAGAGGTTTTTATTAACCTTTTAGCACCTAATGTTCCCATAGTTACTTAGTAATAAATAGAGAAGTGAAACAGCGACTGTAAACAAAGCAAAGCAAACAGCTACCTCCCATTTCAAATTATTTAAGACACAAAAAAATATCATGTATGATGACATATGCTGATGGAAATCCAGTTCCTGGAATGGGACAAGCAAAAAACTGATTAATGTAACAATTATCAAAAACTTAAACGAGACAGAACTCATTTTCAGTAATTTGAAAATTAGAAAAAAGGTCTAGCCACACAGTGTACGATTTATAACAATTTTGATCAGATTTATGCAAGTTTTCTAACCTGAGACAAGTACACCTAAAGCAACAAAAATGTTCCACCACAATGACAAAACTATCCAGCTGGGACACTAAATAACAAGTTTAGAAGCCCAGCAAAAATTGTAGGGTCTCAGCAACTGACTTTGCAAATGATATATTCAAAATTTTGGTAGCCAGCTTGGCTAATGTTTGAAAATTGCCAGGAGTCCAGGCCAGATTTTAGTGTCGTGAGTCTTGAATTTTATCTCTAGAATAATAAATCTCACAAATCAGAAATCTGATTAAAGTCATATCTTTGTATTGCTCCCTTTTACTGACATGCAGCAGCGGGGGAGATCTGAGGAAACACATGCGAGTGACCCTATGTCATGAATATTTAATGATATACAGCAGTGGGAGATCTGAGGAAATCCATGCGAGTGACCCTATGTCATGAATATTTAATGATATACAGCAGTGTAGGAGATCTGAGGAAACCCATGTGAGTGACCCTATGTCATGAATATTTAATGATATACAGCAGCGTGGGAGATCTGAGGAAACCCATGCGAGTGACCCTATGTCATGAATATTTAATGATATACAGCAGTGTAGGAGATCTGAGGAAATCCATGAGTGACCCTATGTCATGAATATTTAATGATATACAGCAGCGTGGGAGATCTGAGGAAACCCATGCGAGTGACCCTATGTCATGAATATTTAATGATATACAGCAGTGTAGGAGATCTGAGGAAACCCATGTGAGTGACCCTATGTCATGAATGTTTAATGATATACAGCAGCGTGGGAGATCTGAGGAAACACATGCGAGTGACCCTATGTCATGAATATTTAATGATATACAGCAGTGTGGGAGATCTGAGGAAACACATGCTAGTGACCCTATGTCATGAATATTTAATGATATGATAAAAGTGGGTTATGACCTTTTTTGAATGATAGGATTGCTTGTAGGAAACAAAGGAGTTTAATTTTAAATTACAACCCTTTCATTGTCACCTAAGTACCATTCTCATTGAATCACTGTGAGTGACCCCATGTTACCATTCTGAATGGTAACATGTGGTCACTCACAGTATCATATCACTGCTGAATAAGGGACCATTGTGGTCATGGTCGTATTGTAGTAACTACCTATACTAACTAATGTTGTGAGTTCGAATCTTGCTCATGGCGAGGTGTACTTGATACAACATTATGTGATAAAGTTTGTCAGTGACTTGCGGCAGGTCGGTAGTTTTCTCCAGATACTCAGGTTTCCTCCACCAATAAAACTGACCGACACGATATAACTGAAATATTGTTGAAAGTTGCGTTAAACACCATAACCTGACCCTGCTTAACCAAGTTTATATACTTTCTGTAGGTTATGTGGAAGCAGATGAAGTTGGTCCTCTGGTAGAAGAATTAATGAATTCCTTGGTAGAATTATTGGTGGATGTTCCTGTATTGTAAGTGAATATATTTCTTAGATTTCTTCTTTTTATTTTTAGCCGAGTTGCAACGAAGTTGCAGTCGGCTTATGTTTTGGCGAAAGGCGTACGGGCGGGCGTATGGATATCTTCGTTAACGCGATAGCGCTCTTAGTTTTTGGCCGATCAACATAATTTTTGGTAGGAAGCATTATTACACTATTATTTAGAGCGAGTTCGAAATTCAGATTAATCTATTGTTTTTTTCTTGTAAAATCATGGTTTTTTATAGAAAAAGTACATATTTTGAGAATTATCTTCGTTAACGTGGTTAACGTGATAGCGCTCTTAGTTTTTGGCCGATTAACATAATTTTTGGTAGGAATTCAGATTAATCTATTGTTTTTTTCTTGTAAAATCATGGTTTTTTTATAGAAAAAGTACATATTTTGAGAATTACACATTTCTCTGAAACTACATAAGATAGAAACTTAATATGTGGTATGGGTGGAGATGCCAATGTGAAGTTGTGCATTCAGCATTTTTTATCCCCGGGGCTCAGCCCCACCCCGCTGGGGAATCTGTTTAAAAAATGTGACCGAGATCCCCACCCTAAACCATATATATTTATGATCAGGGTGACTAGGCAAATTAAATGCATTATAGCTCAGGCCCCAGGGTCATACCCACCCCCTACCTGAAGTGAACTTTTTAATGGTTGAGATCCCCACCCCTAAACCATATATATTTATGATCAGGGTGACTATGCAAATTAAATGCCTTATAGCTCAGACCCCGGGGGTGTCATACCCCCACCCCCTACCTGCAGTGAACTTTTTAATGGTTGAGATCCCCACCCCTAAACCATATATATTTATGATCAGGGTGACTAGGCAAATTAAATGCCTTATAGCTCAGGCCCCGGGGGTGTCATACCCCACCCCCTACCTGAAGTGAACTTTTTAATGGTTGAGATCCCCACTCCTAAACCATATATATTTATGATCACAGGACCAAATGATTTTGCCTTGCAACTTGGCTGTTGCATCTCTGATGCTTTCTCGATTTTTTTGGTGGTATAGAGTCAGTGATCGTATGGTACATATATCTGTCTGAAAAGTACCAAAACTGTCGGACAAAAACTGTCAGACGTGAGTGAAATCTTTTCATAAGGGTCTGGTACTGAGACTAAGAAATTCTACCCCAATTAATTTCTTGCATTATATTTTTATCAATAACAGAGGATTATAATATGATTGGTTTGGTTTTATGGTATTTAATGCCACTTTCAACAATATTTCAGTTATTTTTTTGTTCTGATGTACGATAAAAGGGTTACTGCATGAATATTGATGAAATATTATTTCTTGTAGAATATTAATAGCACTCAATAGTTAATTATATCTTCTAAATGGTGTCTATTATTATGAAATGAAGTTGGTTTTTTTTTGTTGGTGTTAACGTACAGTAAAACCTGTCTTATGTGACCTTCCAAGGGAACAGTGAAATATGGTTACATAAGACAAGTGGGCCTAATACAGGTATAATTGATATGAAATGCACTGTGAAGGGAAATAAGATTAAGTTCACACAGTGCAAGTAATTGCTTAATAGAGGTGGTCACTAAGGCAAGCAGACATATCGAAATATGCCAGACCGTCGGACCTGACAGGTAAAAATTAAGCCGGTCCGACGATGTTTTCGGCATGTCGGTCCGAAAGTCCGGTAAAAATGTGTTCTCTGCTTCGGTCAGGAAACAATTTTCTTTTTGTCAGTCCGTCAAACAGTGTCTTTAAAAGTCGATCTTTCTTGCAATAGCATGTTTATTTCTTTAAATAAGCGTCTTCTGTGAATAACTAAACTTGACCGTTGCGTAATCCTAATCGAGTAACTTCCCTTAAAGAAATATAATTCGCCCCAAACATAGATCGGCATTCGACTGGATCGGTCTTTAAAATAAACCAAAACGATTATCATTTTCACTATTTGTATTTTGAAAATATATATTCGTAAGTTTCTTTGGATTGATAAAGTTCGTATTCTTCATTAAATATGTTCTTAAAACCTAATTTCTTGGTACATTGTCATTTGTAAAAAAAAATCGTAACTTAATGGTCCGACATGGTTAGGCACGAAATATTCATGATTTGAGTACAGACGAACCGGAAACCGAAGGAAAATGTGTTGCCAAAAGCACATTTGAGTCGGCATCTCTTTCAGAGAGTTATTGGCAAGGAAAACAAACAATACCTCATTTACTTATGACCACATTAAAAATAACATTCTATAAAAATATTAAAAGCGTTCTTGTTTTGGTAAACCCTCATTTTCTTATCTTAGGTGGAAAAAAGGGGGGGGGGAATTTAATGTCTGGAAAGATTTTTTTTCACAACAAATCATATTTTTTTTCCCACAAAGACATTGATGATGATGATGATTATGAAGATGAGTGTTATGTTTGAGCTTTTTAATTTTGAACAAATATTGAGAATGTCACGAAATATAATGAATACCTAAAAAATTATTCTTGAAATTAAGTAAACATTTTAAACAAATAAATGAGTTTTTAATGGCGATGCGGAATGTGTGGTGGCATTTTAGGTTTTTATTAGGTCAGACAATTTTCTTTCGGTCAGACAAATTTTCTTTCGGTCAGACAGTTTTTTTTAAATTGTCTGACCGAATGTCAGACAAGTTGTCTTGGATTTTCGATATGTCTGGCAAGTTGACTATAGATTAGTGAAGTACTGGTACACTCGAAAAATATTGAAAGCCATGAGAAAAAAATCTTGTGTATATACAGTGTATAAATGCATATTATTTGGTATCATTTTAGAGATTTTACCTATGCCCTACACTTGGAGGCGTTGAACACTCTACAGGTACTGTTGTCTATCCAGATGTTCCAGCCACAGTCAGCCAGTAAATTTGTACTCTATAAATACATCATGGAGGGAAGATGGTAATCATTATTATTAAAAAAAATTGTAGTCTATTTTAGTAGGATTAAATGAAAATGAGTTTGATTGATTGATTGATTGTTTAACATCAAGTGAACAGAATTGAGCTATAATAATGACGAGATCAGATTTACAAACAGGGCATGTTGAAATTAAATATGTGGTGCTGCTTGACTTAAAAGTTGAGATTTTCATGATCAATTATCTATTACACTCAAGGAGCTTGGCATACACGAGCAGTCAAGTTTGGGTAATGTGTTTTGGGAGCGTTGTGTACTGTCAAAATCTAAAATTGGTTTAAACATGCAAAGAAAAGTCACCACTGTGACAGAACTTAAATTTGTTGATCTCAATTTTCGTGGATTGTCAATACAAAGCTTATTCATGGAGTCAGAATCTTCTCCTCTGAAACCGTGTGGCCAAATGAATCGAAACTTGGTAGTAAATATCTGTAGAAAGTGCTCTATACAGATTGCTATTTTCGTCCCGATCCGTTAATAAACATGGCCTTCATATGCAATTCTTGTTTCTGGTTGGTTGATTTCTAAAATTCTTCTCCTCTGAAACTGCTTGGCCAAATGAACCAAAACTTGGAAGGTCCTCTTATAAAGATAAGGTAAGGTTTCTGGCAATGGAGGCTTCAACAATTCTTTTGTTTTGTGATTAGATCGGTTTTATTTGTTAATAGTAGGTCAATATATTTGGTATGTTGTTGCATTATCATCAGTACATCTCTTTTTCATGTAGGTACTGAGCCCCCAACCCCTCAGTCACTGTCCTGTGACTTCGTAATTAATACACAGTTTTTTATTTCGATCATAATACACCAAAAGTTATTCCCCATATACAATGTACTTGTACTTTCTGGTTTACTGAATTAAAAAAGAAAAGACAGGTGAGTGACTCAGGCTAAGCCCACTTAGCCTCTAGTTCTTTTGTCCATATCATTTCATGCTAATTGATATATATATTTCCCTTATGAAAAGCATGAGAGAAAAATGTTATGATCACAACAATTTCTGGGATTAACGGCTTCTGTTTAACCCTTTGGTATCTTCAAACTTGTCTATAGAAAATTATCTGTAAATAGTTTAAAAATGACATGTTTTTATCAAACTGATATTCTTTTTCTTTTTTCTTTTACAGCTCCATTCATGCGTGTTTATTGGTAAAAGCTTTACTAATGAATTATTCAGCACAACAGAAATGTCCAACAGAATTATATAAACATACGACAGATGCCAACAGCATGGTTGTTTCTGTCGCTGGTAAGAGTTATCTTTTTAACTCACCTTACCGAAGATCATGCGGTGGTCCCCATCTTACCATCTTATCAGGCACTCTGCACCAATCAGGCTCCTCCTACCAATCAGGCCCTCCCACC
>MJUT01037919.1:82866-100827 GCA_002080005.1 Gigantidas platifrons
ACCGTTTTAAAAAGGAACCAAGCTTATTTACCAGAGTAGTTGTTTTAGGATTGAGGATGTAAGACACTTTATCTAAATCTGATAAACAATTAACAAATAACATAAGCTACGTGTCGTGTGCACTAAATATGATATCTACGTTTTTTTCTTGCACTTATTGAAATATAATGGGTTTTTTAAAGATTGTTATGAAATCAGATTTACAAATTGTCGTGTTCCTGGATGAGTTAACTGAAATATTGGTGGGAAAAGTAGCAAAGAAACCGAAATGTATACAGACAATCTATGCTTTATTGAGAGTGATAACTAAAGGGATAACACATCGACTTTGTAAAGGTAAGCATTATTGTTCCCTGTTTTTGTGTAAATAATGACATCGTCGTTTTGTACTAACATATTTGCTGAACCAATACTACTGACTGTAGTGAGTAACATGATTTTATGTTATTACAACACGTCACATAACGTGTAAATAGTTAAGGGGAAAATCATATAATAATAAAAGAAGTACTTTAATGATGAAATAGAGTTTTATCCTGGGTTATTTTTTTGTGATAATAAATGGGTTGAAATAAATTGTTGCTTTATTATGACATTGTCATAAAAACACTTTTCACATTAGCTTAATAAAGCCACGCCCATTACATGTACAGACAAGTGACCGTGAACATTATATTTTTAACGAAATGCAAGAAAAATGTCAAAAACTGGTTCACAATATTGTGCAAAACAATGTGTTTTACGATTCATTTTAATTCACAAGTAATAAATATTGTTTGTTCTGTAAATACTTCGTTGATTATTAATGACCTATTTCATTTGTTTTTTTTTTCAACGTAATATATTTTATTCAAATGCTTGCTACAATTAACAGCCAAAAGTCCTAGCTCCTTTTGGTGTTTCCCTGTTACATCATGTTCTGATTATCCAGGGCTATAATCAGAATTAAATGATATATATATATATACAACCTAAATACAATTTCTATTTAATACCTTTTGGAAACATTTATTTATTTTCCATTTAATATACAATTTTTTTACTTTCATTAAAAATGTACACTTTTGAAGTGTTTTGTTTTCTTTTATTCTTTTAATAAATTCATTGACAAATATTCTATAAGTTTTAGTTACCATATAAACAAGAAGAGATGTGGATTAAAATCCATATAAGATGGTCGATTTTATATCATTATACCATTGAGTGTTATAAATATGATGTGTGTATGGTCTTGAATTAGTCTACAAACTCGGAAAACATCAGTATTGTTGTTTATCCATTCATTTTTTTCTCTGTGTCAGACTTTTTTCTACCTGTCCCTGGATTTCGATATGGACCCTGTAATCACAAGTATTATTGTGTCGGCATGAAAAATATAAAGATTATGGAAATTCATATAGATGACAGTTTTCTAAAAGGTATATTCATTTGGCTAAAAAGCTACCACGTAGCATTCAATCCATAGTGAATTGAATATTTTCGAGATTGTCTACACCAGGACCGTCTTAACAGCATTATACCTCCCCCGGTCAAAGCAGTGCACTGGGGCCCCTACCTACACAACCACTCGCAGGAATAAAACTAAATGTCGGTAAAATTAAACATATATTTATTGTATTGGTACTTTTAACGCAATCAGTGTTTAAACGGTACACAACATGCATATATTAACATGGCCCCTATTGCTCATCGGCCCTCGGGCAATTGTCGCGCGTCCCCATACGTTAAGACGGCGCTGTGTCTACCATGTCAAAAGAAAAATATTTGGTGCGACGGTTCGTTGACAATTTTGCTCTCAATTCTTTTCTCAGTTTTAATGTATTATTGGCTGCCTTGTCGGTTGAACACGAACAGTATAGAATATACACATGGTGGATACTTGGTTAGGAACCGACTATTTAACTTGCAGGGGGGGGGTATGTTTTTTTTTCGTTCAGAATTTTTTTTTCGTACAACATAAGCGCGAAATTTTTTTTCTCCAGATTTTAACATTAGGATATATGACAAAAACTCTGAATCAGATTATTTTTTTCCTCCACCAAAATCAGAATATTTTTTTTAGCAACATTGGGAATCAGAATATTTTTTTTAGGAAAAAACCATAAACCCCCCCCCCTTTTCAATTTAAATGGTCGTTCCCTTAAAAAAAATAGAAACGACGTCACAATTAATAAGGATATGTCTCTTTCGTTTCTGTTCATCATAAAGTTATTTTTTTATCTGAACACAAAGAAACCAGCTTTCGATTTATATCAAAATATTTGAAGTGCAATGTGTCTTGTTTAATGTATGACTCAGTGAAATGTCTGCTATTTCCAGCTCGGGGTGGATTGCTTTTACGAAACTCCGTGGGCAAGTCTGCTTGTACGAGACTGTGGATGCAGATCAATTGACTTTGGCGACCACAATATTGGAATACCAGTATTGTTTACAATACTGGTATAAAAAGAATTGTGAAGTTTTTCAAAACTTTTGTATTGTAATGGATGTTTATTTACGCATGTGTGTTATTACTACAGGTAATGTATAGGTTGTTGCTAAATATTGTCTTTGTTTCAGTTTAAGTAGACAGGTTTTTATTTCTGATTAAACTTAAGTGGTTTTATTTTGTTTGATAATAAAATATTGTAAATGGCATATATTTAGATTTTGGTTTATTTCAAGTATAACAAAAGGAAATAACTCTGAACCTTAATTTCTATCTGTTATCAATGAAAAAATAATATGCAAGCAATAATTTGATAACAACTTTTGGATGCTATACTTTTCATAGCGATGAGCATGCATATTAATGGGAGGTTTCATCGACACAACGGTTTCTGAAGGGGCACTGTAGAGACGTTCAGTACATTCTAGTCATTACACAAGACCTATACAAAGTAGGTCACACTTCAGACAAACAATTACTTAAAACTGAATCACGAACATGTCATACCAGAATTACCTTTCGTTTTATATAAACATTTTTGAATTGCAAGGTGTCTTAACAAATAAAAATCAATGTGTCTACTGTTATTAAATTCATTTAAATCTTATGGGTCAAAATTGCGACCGTGAAGCAAAAGGGTGCGTAGTAATTTCTTATTAAAAATTTTACTTTAAGGATGTTTGCTTCTGAAATTAAAAATGATTGTATTTTCCTTAGTTCTATATTTTTGTAAAATTAAAATATATTACTTCAAAATTATGGAGAAATGAGCAATTTAAATTACTTAAACGCACAAGAACTACATCCGCGCATTGATAAGTAGGTTATACGAAGTCCAGGATAAGTCTGGTCTTCTTGGAAGTGTTTATGGTGAATTGATTTCGACCAGGAAAATGGTTGGTTATGTGTAGATACCTGGAGGAGGAGCTAAAATTCACGAGAAAGCTCTGCTTTCGAGTAACATTTATAGCTCCTCTTCCAGGTATCTTCACATAACCAATCATTTTTTATTTGGTAAATGACGTGTACCTGAGTTTAATTTGACGTCATAAACGGCTCGCGCTTTGCAAAAACCGCCAAATCTTTCAGTTTTCTTGTGAATGTCTGCCTAGTAAAATGGAGAGTCACGATGGTGGGTGAATATTTGACTTTAAGTATATTTAGTGTATGGGGTGCTTAAAACAAAATAACAAATAGATTTGCAATTTCTTTTTTTTAAATGTAAGAGTGAAAAATATTGTAAATTGAATAGACAATTTTGTTTCACTTAATTTATATAGTATACATATTTTCTTCGAAGGTTAATGTTCAAAATATCATTACCGCAACGTGTCCCAATGGTCATATAAATAAGATGATATTGAACAACCTTAATTTTAGATATATTAGATGGTTTTATTTTTGATGCTTCAATATGTGCTTATTCATGAGTGCTTTTGATTCATAACATGCCAGTATTTCCTAAAATAACGGCGTCCTTGAAAACGCAGTCATTCCCGCAACGGCATTTGAATTTTGCGCTAATGTTTGATGGGAGATAATAACAGAATGATAGATCATGTAACAGTTTAGCAGACGTTTTTCTATATCCATGATGGCGGGTGCAACCACGTATATTTCGTAGGTTTTCTTTAATTTGATCATTAACTCGACAATTTGTGGGCGTATGTTAATTGTAAGTCATTACCGTATGCAGTAAAACAGCTTTATGTTTTATCAGAATTTTTACAAAAATAACACATATGCAATGATTTTAACATTATGTGCAACAACGACCAAAGAGTTGTGCCTTTTATACTCGAGAACCCCCATTATATCAACAAAAATCAACAAAATGTCATTACCGGAACGAGTCATTATCGTAACTTTTTGTTGCGGTAATGATATTTGTCGTTACGGTAAGGACATTTGTCGTTACGGTAATGATGGTTTCATTACGAAATGCACAAATTAAGACATGTATTAATCAGTTTTGTAGCATATTAAGTTAATTGTGTTAACTTTTTGGATTGACTAGCATCATTTTACTCCATTTATGTCATTACCGTAACATTCATTTCATTTTCGTAACGTACTGTCCTTACCGTAACACACTATAATTGTACATATAAACACTTATCTTGTAGTTTTATTGTCTAATAAATAATTGCATCATGTTAATTAAGTTGTTTCAAGTACTAAAATGGGTATTTCAGTATAACTATATGTGCAGTTAGATATTAATTGATAATTTACAATTACGTTTGGGAGAAAATTTCTGACATGTTGAAACTGATTACAAAATAACGACAGTTTGCGACATCATTCTAAAGGTTTAAATTTACCATATTGTAAAGTGTTTTAAATTCTGCTTATAACTGAAAATGAAAACTCAATTTTCGCTCCTGTCAAGCTTTGATCCAACATTTTTGGTATGTTGCGGAAATGACCATTTAGACTGATATCCATGTGAAAACTAATTAAAAAACATTATTTTCTAAGTATCAACTACTGCTCTATATATATTTAGGAAAATAAAGGTTAGTTCTGTTAAACAACCTTGGTCAAAATTTGACTCCACTACTTTAAAAATCTGAGATAATAGAATGCGTTTTTGTGCTCAAGTCAAAGAATGACCCTGGTATGGAAATAAACTTTTTAAATTTCGACGGTCAGTGGGATTATACGATTAACGACATATTAATGGAACGCTTTCACAAATATGCAATGACATAGAAAATTACCATGAAATGTCGCTCAGGCTAGATGATATCACACTCACTAGTCCGAGATTCCTCTGCCGTCCGACGGCTTATTTAGAACTTGCTGTAGCCGTGGGACGTCAGAGCGCTCTCCATAATGAAAACAGTGGATTTCCGTCCGCATCTCAACTGTGGCACATTTCCACGTTTTGTGGCTATCAGATTTCATTTTCTATCCGAAACCCTTATATAAATCGCTTCACCAATCATTTTTCTATTCATTCATAACCATCTTACCCTCAGAAATTGGTGTTGCACTCCATTACAGCATGATTTCCCCAGACCATATGATTTCGTCATTTTGAACACTGACATTTTGGAATATTTGTCACGTGACATCGAAAGAACTACGAACACCGCAATGTATCATGGGAGATGATTTGCATATGATCTGAACTTGTCCAAAATAGGGGGAAACGTAACACATGCTCTTTCCGAAGCCCGTGGATAACACTGCCAAATGAATCTTTTTTATCCAACATATTTTGTATTATTTCCTTCTGCTCTGATTTGAGCTGTAGATGGAACTGTTTGTCCTGCAGAATACGTTTTATATCGTCTTGTATGTTTGATTACGTATGCTAATTTGGCGCGCTGCATTTAGTAGCTCCCATTATGCAATGCGTTGCTGTCATCTTTTAGTTAGCATCGCGAGATCACGCTAAAAAAATGGCAGTGAAATGACCAAATCATCGGCTGTAAGGAAAAACATGCTGTAATCGAGTGTAACACCACTCTCTGAGGGTAAGATGGTTATGAATGAATAGAAAAATGATTGGTGAAGCGATTTATATTAGGGTTTTGGATAGAAAATAAAATCTGATAGCCACAAAACGTGGAAATGTTAAGATGCGGAAGAAAATCCGCTGTTTTGCTTATGGCAAGCGCTCTGACGTTCAACGACAACAGAAAGATGTAAATAGTCGTCGAACGGCAGAGGAATCTCGGACTAACTTTCACAAGCTTTAGATCGGTATGAGGTGGATGCCGGCATGGACGACGTGCTAGATTTGCAATTGGATTAGAAGTCGAACAATAAAAGCGTTCTTCCTTTGCTGTTTTACTCTGTATTGACTGTGATTTTGTGTCGTGTACATTTACTCTCCATATCCTTTCAGTTTGTTCTTATATTAAGCGTTTTTTTTAATGTAAATTTTCTAATAATAATTGCTAACGCTTTGATTGAGTGAGTACAACTTTCTTAGTCCAAAACAAAAAATATACTTGACTTTCCGAAAATCAATGTGTTTTCGTCGAGGTCCGCGCTTCTGTTCTAATCAAAATAGATTTCTCGAAAATCCAACTGTTTTCATTGTCGACAAATTCAAATATTGAAAAATATTTTAAATGTCTGTAGTAAACATCAATTAAATTAATATTCCATTTTATTTTGTCTTTAGAGTTAGAGGATTTGCTTAGTGCAAGTTTCTCCGTCAAGTTAGCGGTCTTGAAAATTTTGAACTGGTTTTCTGGTTTCTGATTGGTCGACCAATAGTGTGCACTGAATTCCTTTCATAGAATATGTAATAGTTATACACTGAGGTATAGGTGTTTCTGGATTAGAAACCATGAGGGCCGGAGGCCCGAGGGTTTTCTAATCCAGAAACACCGTATACCGAAGTGTATAACTAACTTACTCCCCAGGTTATTCTAAATACACGAACTATTCATTACAGAGAGTCATAGAAAACAAAAACAATAAATACAGAAACATTTAATTCCATAAAACGATACATTTTTGTGGTTTCCCCATTGGGTACCCCTTTAAAGATAGATTGAAGGTCCGAGTTGTATTTAAGGATTAAACAGACTGATTGGTTAATAATGAAAGATAATGCTGAATACTAATTATTCAATATTATTTTACAACATGATCTTTAGGAATGATAGACGTGTTATATTGAACTGAACTTTTTGTAGAAAATGGATATTAACCAAAAAACCATATTGTCACAAATATTACTCAGAACAGCCAAATAAAGTAAGTAAGAATATATATTGAATATTGCAAACTATTTTTCGACCCATAAACTTTTAAGTTTTTAAGTGCGCATTTAACATGTCAATGTTTTTTTTTACCACGGAAAACAGACTTGGATTCAGACAATTGAAAAAGGGGTTTCAGAATAAAAAAAATGTGATTACAGTCTAATTTTTCACAATTTTAATATAATTTTAACAAATTTTTCGAGAAAAATGGGACCCCCCCTCTCCGAAATCCTCCCTACCGAATCCACCAATGGATAAACTTTTGAAAGAGTGTCGACATTTAATGTGTTTTCTTTTTACAGTACTTTCTCCGTTTTTTTTTCAATTATTTATTATAATTTAGTTTTTCCTTTTCAACAATTGCTTGGATGTTTTAGACTATAATTCATTAACAAGATTTTTTACTATGCTTCATTAATAAAATCTACATGTTTTCTTTTTCTGTTTTTCAAGATCCAGTTTTCGTGTTATCTTCAGCTGAATGGTAATTAATTACTTCATTGTTGTAAGCACAATAGGCCGTGCTCATAGGGTGTGAAGACAAGGGTTTCCAGAAACCCCTGTCGTCACACCCTGTGAACACAGGCTATTGTTCTAATAACAATGAAGTAATTCATAATATGCAGTATGCAGAGATAGAAAGTGTATGGTTTAACAATAGACCTGGGGTGTAAGTGTAGATACCCTCACATTTTTTCAATAGAAATTATCACAACTATGGTACATGATATATAATACGATTTGTAGATTGAAAACCCTACAACTGTTATCAAAAATTTAATGCAAAATAGTTTTTATCATCTATCTTATATCCAGGTACTATATGTTTCAAAGTAATTTTAGTTTCGATACCCAATCCTTTATTAAATTCTGAAATGTTGTCCAAAAATCTTTTAGAAAGTCACAAATAATAAAATAATGAGAGTAATTTTTATCTAATTTGCAGAAATTACATAAACTATTCCCAACAATTGTCCATTTGAAAAGTAAAACTTTATTTCGAATAATAAAATGAAAAAGTTTCCATCTGAACATTTTAAGTTTGTTTTCTTCAAGAAATTTGAAAATGAAAAAAATATGGACTACTTGTATTTGGTTTTTCAGACAACACTAAATAATTAATCCAATAATGTGTACCAATAGGTTTTGAAAATTTAACATTCACTAGTTTATTATATAATATTCTATTAGACAATGTAGATAAATTAATAAACTGATCGTTTCAGATGAAATAATCTTTTTTTAATACTTACAATACTTTTAACTGAGATTTCTGTTTTTAAAATTTCTATCCAATTCTTTGGAAAAGCTCATTTTAAGAATACTAAATTCAGATATCCAATTAGATTAATTTTTTAATTGTCGAAGAATAAATTCTTGTGTAATTTTACCATTTTTATCTCTAATATCATTAACAAAAAATATTCCACTATTTATTCATTCTTTAAAAAAAAATATTTATTTTCAAATGTAATAAATCTATTTCACCATAAAATTTGCTTTCTTACATTACTAAATGTTAATGGTGAACTTAATTGACCACCAACTGTTTTTATCCAACTGGTCAACACATTTTTGTAAAATTGGGGGGTATTATTTAGAAACTGTTTATGGTTTTTCACATCTATGTTCATTTTAAAAATAAGCCATTTTTTCCAATACATTTAAATATTTTAGTGGTATCAGTTTCCAATTCAAAAATTTTGAGTAAGTTAGTCTACTTAACCATGATGCCTTCAAAGATATAACATAACTTTCTATATCTATCATTTTCAGCTCACCATTCTCAAAATCTCCTATCAATGTATTTCTTTTGACCTTATCTGGTTTCCCATTCCATATACATTTAAAACACTTACTCTCTATATCTTTTTTGTATTTTTCCGGAATATAGGTATAATCAAAGCTTTAATAATTAGTACTTTACCCAACAGTGAGAGATTTCGCTTTGACCATGATAAGAATAAACTATTCATTTTTTCAATCTTTATTTCCCAATTAAGTTTTTCACCTATTTCATTTGGTGACTGCGTATTGTTGAATAATGACTCTGTCACACATGTATGCATTACTACGCATGAGTCAAACCCAGGTCCAGATAGAACTTGCTACATTAACCAAAATATTCAAATAGCAAGTATTAATGCCAACTCTTTACGATATAAAACTGATAATATTTACACTGAACTGGGTAACAATGATGTGATATGTGTAACGGAAACCAAACTTGATACTAATGTAGATAGTAGTGAATTACTACTAGATAACTTTCAAAATCCTGATTCCTTTAGAAAAGACAGGATAATTAATCAAGGGGGTGGAATTTTGATATACATTAGAGAAGGGCTCCTTTCCAAACGTCGCTATGACCTAGAGATCACTGAACTGGAATCCGTTTGTGTTGAAGTTATCACAAAAAATGGCTAATTCTTATTAGTCTGTTTTTATCGACCCCCCCCCCCCAATGCACCTGTCACATCATGGGATCATTTTGATAGTTTGGTTGACAATGTTGTTAATACTGACTGTAATGTTATTTTAGTAGGTGATATAAATATTGATTTATTGAAAATGGGCCCGGCAAGCAGGATTTCAAGAACTTATCAAAGATATGGTATTGAGAATGTTCTTCAAGAACCTACCAGAATAACCTCCACATCATCAACGCTTATAGATCCTATATTTATAAATAACCCCGCTATTTTAAGAAACAGCATGGTCTTACCTAATTTCTGTAGAGACCACTGCCCAACACTTATTGAAATAAGCTTTTCCATTCCACGAGAGAGAGCTTACTCAAAGGTAGTCTATGACTTTGTCAGTGGTGACTACATATCAGGTTGTAGATATTTGCAAGAAATTAACTGGATTGAACATTTTGATAATTCAGATGATGTAAATGAGTTTAATGATTTAGTTAATTGTGAGGCTCATTATGTCATGGATACATACATTCCAAAAAGAAATATATTAGTCAGACCCAGGGACAAGCCTTGGATTACAACTAATATAAAAACTAATATACGGAGACGTAACCGTGTTTATAAAAAAGCAAAAATCAGGAATTTAGAGTCAGACTGGGCAAAATATAGAAAACTAAGGAATGATGTAATTGATATGATCCGCGAAGCTAAACGTCAGTTTTTGATAAAATTACATAATTCTTTGGTGGATAAATCAATTCCACCTGGCAAATGGTGGCGTATAGCAAAAAATGTTTGTAAGTTTACTAACAGAAGTTCCACGAATACCCCCATTAAAGTTAATGGAGAAATTCTGGTACATCCTATTGAGAAAGCTGCTGCTATGAATAACTTTTTTAGTTCGATCGCTTCTTTTGATACAAAACCAGAACTTCCAGATGTCCCCCCACTGGCACCCTGTGAGTTGTCGGACATAGTGGTTACTGAGCAGGATGTGATTGATCATTTCCAACTTCTTAATGTCAATAAACCAGCTAGACTTGATAAACTTCCACCAAAATTTCTTAAAGCAATTTTCCCATCACTGGTAACACCTTTAACTCTGTTATTTAATAAAAGTTTGCAAAAGGGAATGTTACCGAGTGATTGGAAACTTGCTAATGTGTCTCCTATTTACAAGGGCAAGGGAGACCAGGATAACGTCACAAACTACAGGCCTATTTCAGTTACAAACTGTTTCAGTAAAATATTAGAAAAGATTATATTCAAGTACTTGTATAATTTTATACATGATAATAATATACTGACTGATCATCAGTCAGGTTTTCGTAATAAGGATTCTACTATTAACCAGCTCCTTCTTATTTATGATGAAACTGTAAAGAATTTAGATAAAGGCAAAGATGTGCGCTTTATATTCTGTGATGTCTCAAAAGCCTTTGACCGTGTCTGGCACAAGGGACTTTTGTATAAATTAAGAAAATATGGGATTAAGGGAAATCTATATAACTGGTTTAATAGTTATTTAACAGATCGTAAACAGAGGGTGGGAATAAATGGTTATTACTCCAGCTGGAATACTATTAATGCTGGTGTCCCTCAAGGGTCTATTTTTGACCTTTTCTATTTTTATTGTTTGTAAATGACATAGTTGATGTTGTTGAAAATAAAATAAAATAATTTGCGGATGATACCTGTTTATATTGTATTGTTGATGATGAGATATCTGCAGCAGAGTCTTTAAATCAAGACTTAGAATATCTAAACCAGTGGGCCAATGACTGGGGTGTTACTTTCAATTCAGACAAGACAAAATCTATGTATTTTACCCGAAAAACCAATATTGACGTCACCCCCCTCCATATGAATAATATCCCTTTAGATAATATATCTAAGCACAAACATTTGGGCTTAAATCTTTCTTCCAATGCCAAGTGGGCAGGCCATATACAGGACAATCTCTAGAAAAACTTTATATTGGTTTTATTAGACCTATATTAGAATATGGCAACATAATATGGGATAATTGTTCAAAGGAGCAATCTGATCTCATCGAGTCTATTCAACTAGATGCTGCTCGGATTGTTACTGGACTTCGAAAAGGAACTCCTAAATGGAAATTGTATAATGAATTAGGGTGGGATTCCCTGCAGAATAGACGATGGAAGAACAAATTATTGTTCCTCCATAAGGCTATTTCTGGGATCATTCCAGATTACATTGCTGCAGATATCCTATCATATACAAATCATAACACTGAATACAATTTACGAAATCAGAGGGCATTTACAACCCCTAAGTGTCGTACTACATGCTAAAAAATAACTATATTCCTAATACTATTGATAAATGGAATTCACTTGATGATGATATAAAAAATATAGTAAGTTTCACAGGTTTTAAAAGAAAGCTGAATGAAGATATTCATCCTTGTCCGGCTTTCTTTTCAGCTGGTATCAGAAAATATAACGTTATACACTGTCAACTTCGGAATGAGTCAAGTGATTTAAACCACCATCTTGTCATTAGCCACTTGTCTGATAGCTCCAGATGTGCTTGTGGAGATCAAATTGAAGATAACTTTCATTACTTTTATGTGTGCCCCTTATATATAAGACAGAGATATGATCTCTTTCGCAAATTAAAGAAATATGAAAATCTTGATCTTGATGTCCTGCTTAATGGTAACCCTGAATCAAATGATGAAGATAATTTAAAAATAATTACATATGTCGAAGAATATTTACTAGATACTAAAAGATTTTCCTGATAACATAACAACTATTTTACTACTTGGCCGCTATTGTATTGTATATTTTTTTCTCTTCTATTTTTTTCTATTTACTTATTTTTTCATTTATTTAATTACTTATTTATTTACTTATTTATTTATTATTTGTTTTTATGTGTGTTTTTGTTTATTTAATTACTTATTTATATTTTTGTTCCGTATTCTACAACCTCAACTTCAAATACACATATGCATATTTTTTCTCTCTTAAACTCTCACTGTACATTTTCTCCATATTATTATTCCTATCATTCCTAACAAATATTTAATCCAGATTATATATATAAAAAGTGTATAAATATAATAGAAAAAAAAAATCATACTTATTTTAAAAAGGTACACATATTTTAAATAAAATAAACAATAAATTTTGTGTGGTGAAAATAGGTCAGACTGTTTGCAGTGATTCAGTTATAATTCATGTTATATTTTAGGCACTTATAAATTGCTGTTTATTATATTAATTTAAGATAATGATATACATGTACTGACAATTACTATGTTAATGAATTGGTGAGGGTTCACTTCCCAAATCACATTAGGAATATAAATCAATGCTATTTGTCAAATCTTGTCGAGGGAGGATTACCTCCCCTGACTCACTGCAAACTACTAAACTATGTATATTATAAATTATATGTATATGTATATGTATATCTTATGATCACTCTGTCCATCTTGTGTGGGAAAGGATTTATATAGGCTTTGCCTTTTGTCCAATTCCCTTTGTTTGAATGTCTTTACTATTTAAACAATAAAATATTTTTGAATTGAAAAACTACGCATGAGGTATCCATGGGAATTCTGTTATCTTTTTTTAAAATTATTATGTTAAATAAGATTCGTTTTGCAAATTGTTTTGCATGCTAAAGATCGCCTTTCCTCCGTTTCTAAGCCTTGCCACCATAGCTCTGCCTTGCCACATAAATTCTATATTTACCAACAATACACCAATATTGTATGTATATTTCACAAATAGGACCATGACAAGTACCTTTCTATTGTGAGGGCAGTATGTTGTTTGAAAGGAAGGGTGATGCATTATGCTAATCTGGTCAAGAGAAAACAAACAAGATATTAGAATTATCGTTATTATCAATTATGAAAAGAATGTTTAAACAGAACTAATACCCCAAAAACAAAGAAATTCATGAATGTTATAGTACTGGAAAATGTAAAAATAATATATTCTGTTTAAAAATCTTAATTGTTTTATTTCATGCCAACAGTTGCACATTAAAGGTAGTATATTTATTAATTGGAATGTCGTAGTTTTGTTGTTGTTGACGTAACAGTTTGCATGTCAATAAATGCTTTGATCATATGGGCTATGTCAGTTAATGTGATGACAAATTACTCCTCTTAATTATATTAATCCTAATGCACGCACTTTACTTTATTTGTTACTTTTAAACAAGAATGCATTATTAGTTTCGTCTTATATACATTTATTTACATCTGCAATATTTGTTTCTACAACATTCTTAAAAATGTATTTTAGAATTGTTCTACATATTTACTTGAAGCTTTATATATATTTATATTTAATCATATTATTTTTTTGCTGATAAATGTGATTAGCTAAATACATTTATTTATTTGTTTTTCATTATTTAAGAAATATACAAACTTTGAAAAAAAAAATTATTTAAAAAAAGAATTATGTTTATCTTATTTGTTTTTATTGCACCAAACAATTTCTTATTTTATCACCTTTTGAAGGTTCGTCGTTACCAAGAACTACATCAGAATACCAATTAACTTTGTGTAAGGTTTTAAACATATTCCTTGACACGGCACGAATCTCTCAAATGGTACGGTTACACTTGTTATGTCTGATAGAGCCACTACTATTCAAAGAGACAAAACAATTAGTTACCAACGCCGTCTACTTATTTCAAAAAAATAATCAACAGTCAAAGGACATCAGAGGAAAGGTCAGCAAACATATCCTTCAACAATTAGCTGTAATAAATTTTAAGCTTGATGGTATTATTCATCAGTCATCAAATGTTGGATTAGAACCTTCATGGGTAACATTTGCAGGCACAGTGTCTGAAGATAAACATGTGGTCATGCATGGCCTAATTCCTACCTTACACTGCATCGTACAAGGAAGCATGGAGGACTATAAACGAAGGGCAGATAAAAATGAAACGAGGAAGCATCTTAACACTCTAGACATTCTTAAACATCTACAAGATGAAAAGCTACATCATAATTTAATACAGCTTGTTGCCTTCCAATGCAGACCACTCCCAATGTTTTACATTACTGATAAATCAATGGACTATAACTTAAACAGCCATTTGTTAGATGCTAAACAGCATTTCACTTGGATTTCCTATCGTGAACTGATAACAATGGTAGCTGATGCAGTAGACGCTGTTTCATTTCTGCACAGCAAACAAGTAGTTCATCGGAACTTGACAACATGTGCCTTTAGTTTGAGAAATAAAACCATTGTATTACATGATTTGAGTGTAGCGGAAATTATAGACAATAGCACCGGATTTATATCAGGTAATTTTAATTTAGCAGAAATTATAGTCAATAACACCGGATTAACATGAGTAACATAACGGGCGCCACATGTGGAGTAGGAACTGCTTGCCTTTCCGGAGCACCTGAGTTCACCTCCGGTTTTAGTGAGGTTCGTGTTGCTCAATCTTTAGTTTTCTGTGTATTGCTTTGTAGATTCTTCTGTGTCTTTCTGTCTTTTTTTCTGTTGACATTGTATATTGTCTGTCCTTCTTCGGTTTTCGGCTTCTTTGGTACGTAGCTTCAAACTTTTCTTACATCAAGTAATTTAGAATATGTATATAATCCAGTTGGTGTAGATGCTCTCCCATTTTAAATTAATTAAGAATTGTAGATACTAATTCTAAATTCTCTTATATAGAACTTACGTCTCAACTTTTTGAACTAATTAAATATTTTTCATATATGGATCTAAGATTCCCTCTTTTTAACTAATTTATTGATAAAGATACAGAAAATATATGAATTGAATTCTGCAACAAATACATGTCTATGAAAACCTTAAATGAAACGAAAGTTGAATGGAATGCTATAAAATGTTGATAAATATTCCTAGATTTAGACAGTAGCGAGATACCAGTTTTATGGTCAGCACCAGAGAGTATCTTAGAAGATCATTACGATTCCAAAACAGACATCTGGATGTTAGGACAATTTATCTACGAGGTCTTCACACATGGTTGTCATCCTTATACAGAGGTGTATCGCACTCCAACAGAACACCTTCTGGAATATGTAAGTAGTGTTTATCTGAATAAACGATAGAGAAAACCGAAGGGGAGACAAGAATGGACAATCCAGAGACACAGGAAAGATTGGGTACACAAGACACAGAACAAAGACATACAAAGCAAAAACACAACTAAAAGTAATATTTCACATTATCTTGAATATCTATAGCTGATCCTTTATTACTATTGTTTTTGGTAGAATAAAAGTGTTCAAGTCTGAACATTGAATTTTACAATCATTTTTCATCATTATGATGAATCTGAAATCTAAACACTATGTGGGTCTATTCAATCAAATGAATATATGTTATTTTTCAACACTAGAAGAAGAGGAAACGCTATAACGGTCGGAATCTTTGTTTATTTAGAGCTATAACAAGTTGTGTTTTAGCTGCAAGGACTTCACGGGTAGAAAATATTAATGGCAAACAGCAAATTCTTAAACGTTAATGATTTTATTATTATTATTATTATTATTATTATTATTAAGTAGTGAATGCTTGGTCACGGCTCAAGAATTAACAATTACATTGGGCTACCGATACATGTTTGTACACTGCAGCCCGATGAGCAACAAGATTCAATTTAAAGCAACAATGTAGAATATTTAGCACTTTTTTACTTGTACGCTGCAGCCTGGTGAACAACAAAATTCAAATTAAAGCAACAATATGCATTAATGTATAATATTTAGCACTTTTAACACAATTAAAGTCTGTTCATCGCAACAACTGTACTGAACAGTCCCTGTACTGGGAATCAATAGTAACAAAAGTAAAATTGAGGGTTAATTTCTTTAACTCATAAAATTGGAAATAGAATATATTTACAAATTTACACCTTTGACCCTGGTAAACAAATTACAACAGCAGCAAAACATATTCTAAACTGCGGGAGGGTTGGAGGGTTTTTTCCCTTGAATGTTTGTGCAAAATGAAGAACTTGAAATGATGCAATTTTATTAGTTTCTTATCTTGAATGGAAAGGGATAAATTCACGTAATGATCGACAACTATGTATATTGGAAGGGAGATAACTCTATAACATATAGATAGAAAGTTTATTAGCGAATTATCGGCCCATAAGGGAATATACAATCAATACAATGAAATAAAAACAATCAATTACAAATGGTATATACAAAAACAATAAATGACAGTATGATTATTAATTTTGATTATGTTTACCATCATTTATTGAGCAGAATCAGGGGATATCATAGGGAATCAATGCCCTAATGTGTCTCTGAACAATCAAAGGGAAATAACTCTAATCCTAAAGAGAGACAAAAGAAAATCCATATCTGCTGTGGTAAATAAAAAAACATTTTAAAAGGAATTAACAAAATACAAAAATACAGTCATTCACACAACCCTCTCTTAGTTAATTAATTTATTTTCTTCAAAAGCAAATTTATTAGGTAGAACCACCAGATATCTTAACTACAAAAAAACACTGGGCAAAGAACAACAACACTTGGAAAAACAATGGTTATTGCTCCAATAAATGGACTGTGATTAATGATGAGTACTATTTAAAGCATGTATATTTGGACGTAAAATAAAGTGAATAAATACAAAATGTCGTTAACCAATTTACATCAAACAGCCACAGTATTGTCTAGTTATACCTACAATGAGCTCAAATTGAACAAATACAGTGAATCAAAACATTAATGAAGAAAAAATTATGCATAAGTATGTTTGCTTGTTGGTGTTTAATGTCACTTTCAGCAATATTTCAGTTATATCGTGGCGGTCAGTTTTATTGGTGGAGGAAACCAGAGGACCCGGAGGAAACCACTGACCTGTCGCAAGTCTCTGCCAAACTTTATCACATAATGATGTACACCTCGCCCTGATCTAGATGCAAACTCACAGCATCAGTGGTGATAGGCACTGATTGCATAGGTTGTTATAAAACTAACATATGATCACGGCCATGACGACTCCCGTACATATGTAGAATCATCATACCAAATACCGAAATTAGGTAACATTATAGAAAAATTATATGGATTGATTAACTTTCAGATTATTTTTCAAGACCTGAAACCTTATAAATGGCCTTGTATACCAAAGGAAGTGCATGATATAATTGTCTCATGTGTTGTGACTAAGCCAGAGGACAGACTTGATATTTCTCGGATCCGAAAACTACTTAGCAATATATTAATTTCATTTCAAGGAGGTAATGTCATTTTTTCTTATATTTGAATGACGCACTATTAGTTTCGTTATAGCTCAGTGAAGTTATAATATATTATCATATACTTACTCAAGATATGTTTAATTTTGCATATGTCATAAATTCGAAA
>MJUT01037920.1:0-12757 GCA_002080005.1 Gigantidas platifrons
TTTTACTATATAGAGAGGTGTGAATTATGGGGATTTATCCGTGAAATAAATTCCGGTATTTCACATGTGAAATATCATTTTTATTCCCGCCGGAACTACTTTAGCAAAACTATAAATGTGGTGGTTACGTTCCTTGTTGTGCAACGGTGAATACACATACGATTGTAAGCTGAAAAAAATCCGCGAAATGCTATTGATGACTTTGGCACATAACCAAGATGACGTCATTGACGTCATATGAAGACTTCCAGTTTGAAACGTAAAGATTAGACGCTATTTGGCTTCGTATATGCTTCAATTGTGATTTAATTTAACTAAAATAAGCTTTCAAGGTAAGCATTTTAATTATTTTTGTACATTGTTGTAAATAGAAAAATAGGATTTCACATTTTCAAGATGGCAGATCCTTCCAGCTGAACCCTGTAGTATCATTGCTCTTAGATTCACACGCGTGCAATCAAATATACAAATAAAAAAAAATATATAAGAAATTTTGAAAGTCTATATAATAAACAGTATAACTAAATCATACATTTTGAATATCAAAATAAGACCACTCGTGACCGAATACGCATTAACGATTAAACTCGTGGACGGAACAAGTCCCGCCCACTCGTTTAATCCTTATGCGTACTTCGGTCACTCGTGGTCTTATTTTGATATTCAAAATCTACGATTAGTTATACTATATTTATTTTATTTCTGCTTGGACAAAGTTGGATCAAAATTTTATTGAAATCTGGAAAATGTCCAAAACTTAAAATTTAGATTTCTCTGTCAATAATCATGATATTGGACGTTTTATTGCAGATTTGAAAATGTCTTGATAAAGGCTTTCAAATGCATATAATTTTTTTTAGGTTTTACTTATTTTGAAAACATCATGTATCGTCCCTATAATCTGTATTTAAAATCATATGTTTAGTTTACGGTGGTATAAATGATTAGTAACATGAAGCCATGGAATATCACATCTAGGTATAGTTGATTATTGCACGACTCTCTGAGAGTAATATAACTACAGCCCAGATTTAAAGTGTGTAATATCTCGTATCGGTGTGTATTATTTCATAGTTCTTAGCTGTTACTTACATTCTGGTATATAAATCATAAAAAGATAAATGGAAAAAAAGAATGAATGCATGTTATATATATTTTTTTATTGTATATGTGTATTGTATTATGTTATAGGGTTATTTCACAAATATTGAGAAATGTTATCTCGAGCAGTATCACACCGTACAGCCGCCTTGGCTTGAATCATTTTAGTCAAAAGCTGTATGATACGATCAAAATTGTATGTTTACAATGATAGTCGGGCGGTCAGACCTTCACAATTTTGATTTTAATGTACCCTCCAAACACATACCTGAATCTTTCTGTATGTTATTTTCAATGTTTTTACTTTTAGTTTAATCGGGTCGTCACCAATTCGTACCGCCTGATTTTTTTAAATATACATTTGTTTAGCGTAGGGGTATCTTCACGAAAAATAATGTCTTACTTACAAGATCGTTAATTTGCAATGTTGACTTTATCATTAGGTAAAAACACATGTTTATGAATGTTTGAAGACTATAGATTGTCTTTAAAATACACAAATATTCATTTTTATCTATTTTAATCATGTAATAACATTCTATATTAAGGAGGTGTTTTTCATATAAATTGTGACATGTAACTAACCAATATAACAATACTGTATGAAATTAATTTTTATTTTATTATTTTCTGAGTACTTTTAAATACAATTCATCAATTTTATCCATTTAAATGTGAAGGTGTTCGATCAAACAGACACAGTTAATGAAAAATCATTTAGAATGTAGAGGCGAAAAAGTTGTAAATTTCCGGAAAAATTAAAATTAACCGTTCGCGTACCGTATTTAGTGTTTTCGTCCTATTATGTGACCCGAACTTGCTAATTGTATATGCTATAAAAATTGCTTAAGAACATTTGTTTTTGTGTTTTGGTGTTCTTGAGTTGTCTAAGGGTTGATATCAAGTCATTATTTCAGTATTTCTCAACAATAAGTTGTTATACTTTGGTTATTAAATTAATCGATATTATAATAAGAAAACCGTACTGGTGATGGTGTGATTTTATTCCGAAAAATTGCCAGAGTTGTGTAGTCCTGTTAAATTTGGCCGTCGATCAAAAAGAAAGCTAGGCAGTCTTTAAATTGCCAAAATTGTGTTATTTGTCAAGAACCAGGTACAAATGGAGATTTAATAAGCATGCGGAGCCAGGGTAAACATTCGTTTTTAAGGACAATGGAGACCCGGAAAGATGATGTTTATTCAAAAGTGTTAAAATAATTAACTTCCTTGTCTGCCGACCCGATTAAAATAAAAGTAGAAACATTGAAAATAACATACAAAAAGTTTGAGGCGTATGTTCGGTGGGTACATTAAACTCCTTAAATAAGCGACTTTTTGGACTTGACCGTTACACTATGATGACCGAAACACACCAAGGAACGGGTTGTATCCGCTATTTTTTGGTTAAAACTGTTAGGTTATATGAATGGGATCGAATGTGATATAACGGCATACATGTTTATATTTATCTGGAAGTAATCAATTACTCCTTTTCTCCTATTTTCTGAGCACCCACGAATCAGTTTTCGGTTAGCACCCTCCAAACAACAGGCATCTTTCGTTCTTTCATGGTCGATATATTTGTTGCACATAATACCCTGGGGTGAAATTGAACTAAATAGTGCAGTTTTAATCATTTGGCAGAGCAAGATAACGCCCACATTTTATAGACATGCAAGAACCATCAGGCATTGAGAAAAGATATACGGCCATTACCAACAACACTCCAGCAGAAGCTTTATGGACCCGTGGATACACTACAGAAGACCACCAGATTCGTAGTGTAAAGGCGAACAAAAAGAAGAAGAAATCATTTGACTATATCATTGCATGTGTAATTCAAATTCACGACCACGAACTGAACTTTATCATCCTTCCCTCCGGCTATATCTACCTGCTGGCTCCATAAACAAAACTCGTATCAAAGTCCGCGTGAGCTGAGCAGGACTTATCAACAGTCAGCAGGAGTTATCACCAAATTCTCCTAACATTTAAACGATAATTCCTGTGAAGATGGCAAAAATAAATAAAATTCATCTACACCATTAGCTAGTTAACATTATTTTTTAAAACATATATCAAATTAAGAACTGTCGCGTTAGAAATATCAACAAACATAGTCCTACAAAAATGTACTTTACACAATTCTTGATAACCTCTCCTCAGACGTCATAATTTTTTACGTCATAAAGGAGGTTGTGACCGTCATGTTTTCTAAACCGGAACGGCATTGGTAAGCAAAACCTTTAATGAAAATGGGTGACTTTGATGTTTGTATTAAAAAAAAATGAATACCCCCATTAAAGGGAAAATCCAACAATCTTAACATTTATATAAATCTGTAAAAAAATGAATGGTATATTTTGCAAACTACTTATGAACTACGGTTTTGGGGAAGCGTATTTTGAATATTTTGAATCATGTAATTTTTCCCGCGAAAAATAAAAATATAGATGTATCCGTGTTTATGGTTGATTTAAGGATGATAAACATGTCATCTGAATGTGAATATAATTGATACTGAAAAATATCAGCCTGCTCGACAGAATATGAAGTTTGTGACTCGTTCGCTTCGCTCACTCGCCAACAAACTTCATATTCTGGCTCGGCAGGCTGATATTTTCGGTATCAATCAATTCACATCCAGATAACATATACGTATATCAGTACAATATTTAATAATAATTTAATTTGATTTGAATATTTCAATCTGATTCGCTAATCCGCATGGAGAAAATTTTGGTTATACTCAATAACCTGGGTTGGTATTGTGACGTCACCAACGTCTTCATCCGCCAACGACAAATTCAAATAGTCACATGATATAATCGTAATTAAAATCGAAGAAGCAATAAATTTTGGTGTAAAAATTAAATTATAAGGAATATTTGAAATGTTATTCTTGCATAACCTGGTTTGGGTCAGATTACGCTTTTCATAAACCGCTTCGCAGTTTACTAAGTGTAAACTGACCCAACCCAGGTTATATCGTATAACCTGTTCAACAATTTCAAATATTCCTTAAATAATTTAATTTGATTTGACTATTTCAATCTGATTCGCTAATCCGCCTGGAACACTCTATTGTTCGAACAGTGGATTATTTTAAGAATCTACAGTTTATTCTTTTGTTCTTGAATATATGAACTTTAACCTTTTACTGTTTTAGGCTTAACAACGTGTTATATATATTGTGGGACTTTCGGGTATCGAATCACTGTTGGACTTTTTAAAGTCTACTTTGACTTTCAAAACTTCCATTTAATCACTTTGCTACGGTGACCACACTACTCTATAATTAGTATGTATGACTCTTGATAAATACCCATTACATATATAGTGTGTTGGTACAAGACTATGTATCAGGTCGAGCCTGTTGTGTGAACCAGTATCACCACGAGTCGCGATAGCGACGAGTTGTGATGCGGTTAGTTCACACAACAGGCAAGACCTGATACATAGTCTTGTACCAACGCACTATTTATGTAATAAGATTGATTTGATTGATTTTTGGTGTTTAACGCCACTTTCAACACTATTTCAGCTATATCATGGCGACCAGTTTTAGTGGTGGAGGAATCCGGATTACCCGGAGAGAACCACCGACCATGGGCAAGCAACTGGTAAACTTTATCACTTGCGGTTGCGAGTCGAGTGCACCCTTTTTTGTAATTTACAAAGCCGGGCGCGAACCCACGCCGTATTGGTGATAGGCTTATATGAGTTGTTAGATCCAGCGACCTAACTCATTGAGCCACCCGGGCCCCTTATGCAATAAGTGTATCTAACATTTCAATAAAAAACACATTTTAAACAAATAACAAGGGTCGAATTAATATTTACAACTTTTTTTACAATATTCTCAGGAAGACTACATTTTGTGAATGACGTTACGTTATTTGTTGCCGTTCTTTCACCAATGTCGAATTACTGTTCAATCAATTTCAGTGTCACTGTTCAATCCGACAACGCTTTTAAAAATGAAATGTGGGCCTTACAGTTGCCGGAAATATTGATAATATGGCTTTACGTTGCCTACATTGATGTGTTTTTCGCCGGATTCCAATGATATGACGTCATGACAAAGGAGTTCGGCAGAGAACGTCTTGTGCAACGTCGCGCCATTCTTTTATCACCACATTGTGGTGATACAACATGTTGTATCAGACACCTTGTATCACACAAGCTACTTTCGTTAATTTCAAGGGAAAACGTACATGAAGTTAGATAAAAAAAGGTATCAACAATTTGTTTAAAGATGCAATTGATCAATATGTACAAGACCGGAGACAAGTATTTCAGGTCTGGCATAATTTATGTTCAGAACTGACGAGTATGTGAACTTTTAAAATGTATTCTCGCAATACAAAAACAACTAACGAACCGACTGCAAGTAATAACAAATCAGACAGACCACAGGTGAACATTTGGGACAATTGAAAGACCTTGAACTATCTAAATATAAACGATTCTATTCACTTGAAAGACCTTGAAATATATAAATATAAACGAGAATCAAAAGCACAAATGCCGATAAAATTGTGTTGTTTATTTTTGGTTAATTGTGGCTTATTTAGCTTTCTGAACATTAAAAAGATAAAAATATAAAATGAAAACACTGTTGCAGATAGAAATGTTATTATGTAAGAGAATACACTCGACCTTACTGGTCTCGTTGATTATTTTTAAGAATCTACTGTTGGAGTGTATTCTCCACTACTGAAATATAGAGATTGTTTTTCCCACACACGACTGGTAGCTTATAAAAAATAGTGTGGACCAGTTGTAGGTAAAAAAAAAAAATTAAATTCACATGTAAGAATGTCATACTATAGGTCAGGTTCCATCTTTGGTTTGTTTTGTTTGTTTGATGGTGTTTAACGCCACTTTCAACAATATTTCAGTTACATCGTGGTGGTCAGTTTTATTGGTGGAGAAAACTGGAGGACCCAGAGAAAAGTATGTTTCTGACTATAATAATAAAATATATAAAACTACTTGCTGAAAAATTTGCATGCAGAAGTAAAATATAAAGATTTCAAAGAAAGAAATCGGTAAAAGAAAAGTTTGAAGATATCAAAAGGATAACCAGAAGCTGTAAATCAAAGGACAGACAATTAAAAACATTTGTATACAAAAGTAAACTATACAAATATTTCAAAGAAATAACATGGAAATAAGTAGAATAAGATTATTAAAAGCCGTAAGTCGAAGGGCAGACAATACTATAGGAAAAAGTAAAACAAAACAAAAACAAAAACAAAAACAAATCAAAACAAATCAAAACAAACAGAATAAAAAAAGACAAACAATGATTCTCAAAACAATATACAGCAAACCAAAGATTGAACAACACGAGCCCTCACTAAAAACTCAGGTACTTCTTAAGGTTAAGTAGTTCTCGCTCCGACAGTGGCACCTATTGTGTTATCACTTAGTAACAAGATCATCATCAGCTAATAACAGTTCTAGAACCGCATCTATGGTGTAATGGTTAGAGTACTCGCCTTTAATGCGGTAGATCACGAGTTCGAGCCGCGGCCGAATCAAACCAAATCTTATTACACTGGTATTTGCTGCTTCTCCGCTAAGAACGCAGCATTAGGAGTGAGATCAAAGAATCGTTGGCTCGGAATCAGGATAATGGATCCGAGTAGACCGACATGTCTACCCCTGGACTGTTGATTCAGTCAGCTAGCAATATAAAAATCCAACGGAGCGTGTTGGTCTAGTACAAAGCGAACGTCATCATCATCTCATTGAAATGTAACGTGCTCCCGCCTTAATGTAGCTGACAAATTGCTCATTTGGAGTAAATCAACAATAATAACCCACTCACTCAGTACAACGACCGTAGCACTGTCCATACAATAAACACTTACTTAGTCCATTTTTGGGAGAGTTCTGTCTATAAGCAATGTCCTATTTTAATACCATGGCAAACAGTGTACCAGAGATTTTCCCTGGGGAGGGGTGAAGAATAACGATTGATTGTTGATTCAACTTCAGGGGAGCAGTATTTTGACTATATTCACAAGAAGAACACGTTGACACACAATAACTCGTGTGAAGTAAAAGGACAGCGCTATCACGAGGTATAATTATGTGCTTAATATAAATTAAATGTGTTATATGTGTTGAATGTCATTCGTAGGGGCCGTCGTGATCGTGATCGTATGGTAGTTGGATATCCAACTATCTGTGCAATTAGTGCCTATCATCAGTGATGTTGTGAGTTCGAATCTCACTCAGACGAGGTGTATTCAATACAACAGTATGTGACTTGCTACAGGTCCGTGGTTTTCTCTGGGAATTCCGGTTTCTTCCACCAATAAAACTGACCGCCACGATATAACAGAAATATTGTTGAAAGTGGCTTTAAACACCATAAACAAAACATAATAATTCATATTCCTTATCATTTACTTCGACGTTTGACGTATCATAATCAAGCACACCTTTTTACCTGTACGATTACCTATATTTTATTACTTAAGAAATAAATCATGGAAGCCAGAATGTGTTGGGAGTTTTAACATGGATTGACGGAAGCGAGGGATACAATTTACTAATATACGCCAATCCATGTTAAAACTCACAACACATTCTGACTTCCATGATTCATTTCGATTCTGATATGTCTAAGAGTACAAATACGGAAGTATACTTTGATTGGATTGATTGATTGATGTTTAACGTCCAGCGAGCAATTTTTCAGCTATATTCAGGACGAGAATAATTTAAACGCCACATGACTCGAAACAAGGAAATGTGATGGGTAGGGACGGAGAATTTTGCCAGTGCAACAGGTCTCCTATGGACCACTCATCATGAGCATAATGCTCATAATGAGCTGTTACACTGGGTTCTTTAACGTGCGAAGAGGGTGGCAATCTCTCAACACGGGACCTCGGTTTTATTTACGTCTCATCCGAAGGACGGGTTGGTTGTCAATTTATACATCCCGCACAACCGACGGACGCCCTTTCAAGCCGAAGATGCTCTCGGTCCCATTTCTATACCCCGGGGTTCCCGTGGGGTTGACCCCTTTTAGAGGACTAGTGCCTCTAGCATGTCTATTCTACCCCCGGCACACCCTCTGGCAACGGGGTTCTTTGATTGGAAGACGTTAATTTATATTTACGCTTGCGGAAAATGTCGCACACAATTTATGTAACTCGAATAATACTGCGCTCTCTATCGGCATTATTCGGGGAAAAACATTAAAGGTTTGTAGATATAAAGAGAGTACATAATCTCATCTAGCAATGCATTATTTTTACATTTTATTTAATTCCATGGACGAATCTTGATCTATTTAAACTGTTTTCAGATATTTCGTGCCGGTTGCACTATTTCCAAAATGCACATAAAAACCCCAACGTTGGCTATTTGGAGTGTGTCCACAGTTTTGCACAAGTATTATTTAATTGGAAATGTGAATAGTTTATACTCTTGTTAAATGCAATAAAATATAAAAAAATTGTTCAGAATAAAGAAAATAAAAGGAAATTAATGGATGTGTGTTTGCATCCTGCAAACCGCAACCTTGCCATCTGTTCAGTCTTTATCCTGCAATCAGTACATTTGCTGTACAAATGTGCTATGCGAATACATTTTTGCTTTATTCGTACTAGACGAATAAATTTTCAGCCTACGAATAAACTTTTCAGCCTATGAATAAACTATCCTGGTACCATGTAGCTATGTACAGCGGAGGGCGCAGACAGATACTAATGTAACGCGGACCACGAAGAAGACACACTTGACAACATTTATGAAAGGCGAGGAATGACGCTTGTTTCTGTCGTTTTTGTTTAAATCTGACAAGTTTTCCGACTTTTTTTTACATTGCAGGATAAACACAAAGAGTGGGAAAATATGGAGTCACCGAATATACACTACAACACCAGCGGAACAGAAAAAACCCAGACGTTTTTGGTATAGATGTGACTTTCTCCACCACGAAAGCTGTCGATCACGATAAAACTGTATAGCACACGATAGTCACAAAACATTCGAAATACAAGGCTTCTCTTGCAAAGAAAGTAAAATGGTTGTATTACATTTCTGCATTTTGTTTTTCTTTCCAGAAATAAATATGCATAATGCAAAAGTTGGCTCCATTATATACTACTGTCCGCATCAGTGGTTTAACAGTTAGCGTGCTGGCCTCGAGTGCTATAGATCATGGGTTCGAGTCCCCATCTCGTCAAACCAAAGACTATGCAATTGGTATTTGTTGCTTCTCCGCTAAGCACACAACATTAAGGAGAAAGAGCATAGACTGGTTGGCTCTGAATCAGGATAATGTGTCTGAGTGGAGCGACATGTCTACCCGCTGACTGTTGTTTCAGTGAGCTATCACTATAAAAAAAAATCAACTAAGCGTGTTGGTCTTGTACAAACCGGACTTCCTCACCATCACATAGAAAATTAACTTGTTCTTGCATCTATATAGCTGATATTTCTGCGTTGGTGTTAAACGACAATCACTCACTCACTCACTCACTCCATTATACACAATAAAAATCGATAGTAATCATACTATGACTTTATTGGTACACAATTTTACCCCCAAAGGGGCTGACGGCATAGAGCTACAACAAAACATTATACAATACAATATACAATAAAAAAAATTATGATTCAATAGAAAAGAAAATAGCAAATGAAAATCGATAATTTACCACAAACTAAACATATGATTTTAAATACAGAGTTATCTATTCTTGTTAAACGAGATTTAAATTTGACAAATTGTCAAAATATAAAATCTATAAATAACCCCTTATATCCATAATGGCAGTATGGGTTGTGTTCGTTTCCACATAATATTATGAAAACTTATAATAATGGTATAATCTAGTGTGAATTTCAGCGTATAAAGGTACGTGTTTGAAATGTAAGTATTCTCACCCAATAACATGTAGTTTGTTTTCGGATAAAGTCAACTTTCGTTTTCTATTGAGTTAACATGGTCAATTTTAGTTTAATTATATATTTTACATTTTAAGTTGAATCCATTTTATCAAATCAATTTTCTTAAAATAAACATATTAAAATAATTCGGAACGGCTCTGACACACCTTGTTTTCAATTCGAAAAATGAGGTTAAAAAAGGGGGGGGGGGGGGTAATTGACATCTGACAATTATTAAAATTCTAGTTTTATAGTTCTTTCATGTTTTCCAGATTTATTTGGAAAATAATAATTGGATGCAGCGATTTTATACAAATATATTGTTTGGGTGAAGTAATTTGTTATTTTATCCGTTTGAATGGAATGAATTAGGATAAAATTAATTTCTCCTGGGTGTTTTAGTACATGTAGTATAGGTGGCGTAGTGTTTTCCCGCTCAAAAATTGTTTTTCGCGGTCTGGCATGTTCGATTCCTCATTCAGCACGATAACGTCCAACTGACCGGGAGTGTATTTTTGGCAAAATTTTATTTGAAGCTTTATGCTTTTACATTTTGAACATTATGTGGATTTAATTAATTATTGACACTATTTTCATATGTAGTTATATGAATTATATATATGTTATATTTGCTATATTAAACCAGCACCGGCGTTGTCGTGTGACTATGCACTTTATTATTTGTTTATTATTACTGTTTTTTTTTTTGCCAGTATAATTACAGTTTTTGCCAGGACATAAAATTATGACCTTTTAGCATACTATGCTTATATTTGTAACTAGCAAGGTTTTCAGCTATATAGTGCAGTAGTTTATATACATGGACGAGTTCTTAGACCAGGAGAATTTAATTTTTGTCATTAAAAACACCATGACTCAGGCATGTGTACTAGAGTTCATCAAGGAGAAAAGATACCGCCCTGAATAATTCTTAGGGAACTACCATAGCACTGGATGAATACTGTCGCCAAATTATATTTATAAATAAACATGAAAGATGCACAAATTTAATAATATAACCTAGAAGTTTTCAATGAGAAAAATGTTGTCAAATCTTTGAAAACAAAAATACCGATTGTTGACGTCAAAAAAAGAAAATATGATTATTGCTTTCTGTGGAAAAGAAATGTGTTTGTCTTAGGGTGGAGGGGGGTAAAAATTGATGGAGAATAGGGGATACATTCTCAAAAATCGCAATTGATCCACAACTGACCAAATTAAAAAATACCATGCCTCCCATTATAAAAGTTTGTTTCCAAACTGGCTTACTTAAGAAGGTTTGATGATACCAAAAGGGTAACCAGACACCAACAACGAAGAATGACAGACAATACAATGGTCAAAAGGGTAACCAGACACCTAATACTACGAATGACAGACAATACAATGGTCAAAAGGGTAACCAGACACCTAATACGACGAATGACAGACAATACAATGGTCAAGAGGGTAACCAGACACCCAGTACGAAGAATTACAGACAATGCAATGGTCAAAAGGGTAACCAGAAACCTAATACGAAGAATTACAGACAATGCAATGGTCAAAAGGGTAACCAGACACCTAGTACGAAGAATGACAGACAATACAATGGTCAAAAGGGTAACCAGACACCTAATACGAAGAATGACAGACAATACCATGGCCAAAGGGGTAACCAAACACCTAATACGAAGAATGACAGAAAATACAATGGTCAAAAGGGTAACAAGACACCTAATGCCAAGAATGACAGACAATACAATGGTCAAAAGGGTAACAAGACACCTAATACGAAGAATGACAGACAATACAATGATCAAATGGGGTAACCAGACACCTAATACGAAGAATGACAGACAATACAATGGTCAAAAGGGTAACCAGACATCTAATACGAAGAATTACAGACAATGCAATGGTCAAAAGGGTAACCAGACACCTAATACGACGAATGACAGACAATACAATGATCAAAAGGGTAACCAGACACCTAATACTACGAATGACAGACAATACAATGGTCAAAAGGGTAACCAGACACCTAATACGAAGAATGACAGACAATGCAATGGTCAAAAGGGTAACCAGACACCTAGTACGAAGAATTACAGACAATGCAATGGTCAAAAGGGTAACCAGAAACCTAATACGAAGAATTACAGACAATACAATGGTCAAAAGGGTAACCAGACACCTAATACGAAGAATGACAGACAATACAATGGTCAAAAGGGTAACCAGACACCTAATACTAAGAATGACAGACAATACAATGGTCAAAAGGGTAACCAGACACCTAATACGAAGAATGACAGACAATACAATGGTCAAAAGGGTAACCAAACACCTAATACGAAGAATGACAGACAATACAATGGTCAAAAGGGTAACCAGACACCTAATACGACGAATGACAAACAATACAATGGTCAAAAGGGTAACCATACACCTAATACGAAGAATGACAGACAATACAATGGTCAAAAGGGTAACCAGACACCTAATACGAAGAATGACAGACAATACAATGGTCCAAAGGGTAACCAGACACCTAATACGAAGAATGACAGAGAATACAATGGTCAAAAGGGTAACAAGACACCTAATACGAAGAATGATAGACAATACAATGGTCAAAAGGGTAACAAGACACCTAATACGAAGAATGACAGACAATACAATGATCAAAAGGGTAACCAGACACCTAATACTACGAATGACAGACAATACAATGGTCAAAAGGGAAACCAGA
>MJUT01037920.1:68390-82185 GCA_002080005.1 Gigantidas platifrons
GCACCACGGTCACCACTAAATACTGAGCACCACGATCACCACTAAATACTTAGCACCACGTTCACCACTAAATACTGAGCAGCACGATCACCACTAAATACTGAACATCACCATCACAACTAGGTACTGAACACCACGATCACCACTAAATACTGAGCACCATGATCACCACTAAATACTGAACAGCACGATCATCACTAAATACTGAGCATCACAATCACCACTAATTACTGAGCACCACGATCACCACTAAATACTTAGCACCACGATCACCACTAAATACTGAGCACCACGATCACCTCTAAATACCAAGCACCACGATCACCACTAAATACCGAACACCACGATCACCACTAAATACTGAGCACCACGATCACAACTATGTACTGAGCACCACGATCACCACTAATTACTGAGCACCACGATCACCACTAGATACTGAGCAGCACGATCACCAGTAAATACTGAGCATCACGATAACCACTAAATACTGAGCAGCACGATCACCACTAAATACTAAGTACCACGATCACCACTAAATGCTGAGCACCACGATCACCACTAATTACTGAACAGCACGATCCCAACTAAATACTGATCATCACGGTCACCACTAAATACTGAGCACCACGATCACCACTAAATACTGAGCACCACGATCACCACTAAATACCAAGCACCACGATCACCACTAAATACCGAACACCACGATCACCACTAAATACTGAGCACCTCGATCACAACTAGGTACTGAGCACCACGATCACCACTAATTACTGAGCACCACGATCACCACTAAACACTGAGCAGCACGATCACCAGTAAATACTGAGCACCACGATCACCACTAAATACTGAGCACCACGATCACCACTAAATACTGAGTACCACGATCACCACTAAATACTGAACACCACGATCACCACTAAATACTGAGCACCACGATCACCACTAAATACTGAGCACAACTATCACCACTAAATACCAAGCACCACTAAATACTGAACACCACGATCACCACTAACTAAGATGGTCTGGACTGATAAACAGTATGTTTTCATTTGCTAAACCTTAAATTTCTGCGTTCGTTCTCATGAACTGCTTAGCTGTATGTGATCGTACGGTAGTTGGATTTACAAATACCTATGTAATCGGTGCCTATCACCACTGATTATATTGAATCGAATTCCGCCCAGGCGAGATGTACAACATTATGCGATAAAGTATGTCAGTGACTTGCGGCAGGTCGGTGGTTTTCTCCGTGTATTCCGATTTCCTCCACCAACAAAACTGACTGCCACGATATAACTGAAATATTGTTGAAAGTGGCGTTAAACACCATAAAACCATTAAACCAATCAAATCTTTAGTACCTTTTCAGCGCTCGTTCTCATGAACTGTTTAGCGGTATCAGTCCAGATTGCAGGAACTGTGAGTATCCACTGTACTTCATCATTGAGAACAATTTGTCCTTGTTTCTTCAACATACCCATCAAATGATCAACCAATGCTTTCATTGATAATGTAAAAACATCAACAGCAGAGAGTGCTTTGCCTGTTATATCCTCCAAGACCATATTGTGGGTAATATCCTAAATAAATAAAAAGATGTATCGTCCATTTTGAATATATCTTGTATCGTGTTATATGTTTAACATTATACAATCGGAACCTTCTTTGGGGTGTGAAGATAAAAACATTTCGTCCATTTTAAATACCGTGTTATATGCTTAACATATTACATTCAGAACCTTCTTCGGGAGTGAAAAAAAAACATTGTTTTCATCCGAAAGCTTAATAGCACGATGGAAAACAACACTTATTAGGATCACATTATTGACATCCACCTCCTGAGGTTGTTGTAATTCATTGATTTTACCGAACAAGCATACTAAAGCAAGAAAATGATATTTATCCTGCAAGTATGTGTGTTATATGTGGCATCGATCTTGTCTCTGTTTCAACGATTATTTGATTGAATTTTAGAACTGTTCTGGTGACGTGGTATTTTTTTTATTTATTTGTTTGATTGTTTTTACTTTGTATTTTTTCCGTTGTTGTTGGTTTTTGTTGTGTTGTTTTCTTTTGTTATTGTTTTTTATGCCTATTTACTAAAAATGAAGAAGAAATAAAATAACTAAAATACCTTGTTGTTATGGAGATTCATTTTAAAGCGATGGAAAAAATAATAGTCATCATGTTCCTTGTCCATAACTAGATCAGCATACTGATTTTCTGCGTCATATCCAAAGGCCACGAATTGCTGTTCCTTATCAAGCAAAAGACATGTTGGTGTCTTCATTGACGAAAGGGCCCGAGCACCAGTATTCCATATGGGATTACAATGAATGTTTAGCGGATCCGTTTTGAACTCGTGTCGCATTGAGAACGCATATCCAGAATATGTCGTGCCAAAATCTAACGCTGCAACCATTAAATTATTTCTCATATCCGCCATATTGTGGTGATAAGCAAATTCTGCCTGGAAATATAAGAAAATGATACAATTGTATTTAAGAAGAGTTTGATGATGCCAGAGTAACCACTCATAATCCGTATATCGACGACGAACAGACAACACAATGGCCAAATGAAAAAAGTACAAAAGGACAAACAACTCTCTACAAAACATACACATAAAACTAAAGATCGAGTAACACGAACCTCACTAAAAACCGGGGGTGAACTCAGGTGCTCCGGAAGGGTAGGCAGTTTTGGTTCCACTAGAGGCACCCTTCCTGTTACTCTAGTTACAAACCCGATATCATCATATTAAATATTAAATGCATCGTTGGCAAAATGAATGAAAGAAATATACTCCAATTTTACATCGTATTAGTTTTACCCTGCAGGTAAATTGTGATTGCATAATTTTCTGTTATACACTGTCACTGACCGCAATATAACTTTTCTGGTACCCCTGTCACACGTCACCTGTTGACTTTTGGGAACTTAGCTGTATGTTCCAGTTCACTTCCTGCTGACAGAAATATCAAAAGAGGCATTCGAGGGATAATAATATATTTTTTATTATTTAATTCAAAATATAAACGTGAATGGATAAATGGGATTTTTCTACAGGATAAACATAATGTTGTAATACAGTGGATGTGTACATATTTTTTTCAGTATTACATTGCATGATTATTTTTATTAAAAATTTATTTTTACTAGTTAAAGGATTATTATTAACTGATGAAATACATTTGTATTTAATCCTTAATATATTTATATATCTGTTTCAGTAACATATACTTATTTTCATTAGTATTTAGAGTTTAGATTTTTATACATTTAGTGATAATGTTAAATGAATGTTCCATAATATTTTGTCCTTCACAATTGCATTTCTTATTGGTCAGTTTGGTCACGTGAACTTTAGGCGGGAAACTTTCTTTCATTCTATTGTTATTGACTGTCTTGATTATTCTTTACTTGCTGGACATGTCTGACTGACTGAATTTATTGTGGATAGCCATATGAAATGTTATCATCTTCAAATCTTCACATCTTACTATTAAAATGAAGGTTAGTTTTTTTTTGTTTTTTTTTACATTTTTGTATTAACCATCTTAAAAGTCAATATTTATTTAATATTTATAGAATGTAAGAGTTTTGAAAGAAAGATATAAAATGCATAAAATGCTTTGAGAAATAAACATATATCAAATTAATATAAAATATTTATAAATTAGGCATAGCAAAGTTTACAGGTATTACCAGTTTCATTAAATAATATAAAAAAAGATTAATTTTTAATCAATTGCAATGTTAGAGTTTGAGAGACTTTAAATACATAAAATAGCAACTTTTACTTTCAATAATGCATTATATTGAATGTAGAAAACCTTTATCTTGTCATGAAACACATGACTTATAATTTTAATTGTGCTGCACAGGTTTTCAACTGAGTTTACCAGAGTTGCATTATATCCTAATTATACAAAGACCTTTACACCTCATGTGAGGTAAGACATTGTGTTGTTTTTATTGTTTTACTAATTGTATTTTTCCTTATTGCTTTTATGCTTTGCTTATATATGTTATATTATTTTGATGATGTCATGTAAATGTCAAGTTTTACACATAGATGTGGATATAGAAAAGTAACAGACAAACATATAAGTATTGTACACCTTGCAATATTTTCCAACATAAGTAGTTCATGATTTAATGAAATACAAGAAAATTATATTGTTTGGGTCAAATTGGTTATGTTTTTATTTACAGAGCACAAGTACTTTTGACACATTGAAATTTGAGTTATCTTTCTTTGTGTCATTTGCCATATGTTATTTTTAACTTATTTATTTAACAGAGTCAGAATAAATAATTGCATAGAAATCATTGTTATTGTTGATTGTTGAATAATGGACCACAAATAAAATCTACAACCTGAGAAAGAATTATTCATTTATTTATCCACTTAACGATAAACAACAAACTACAATATTAATGCAGTGTCTTAAAATATTAAGTTCATGTGTATTCGACGCAAAACTGGGATATTTTTAAAAGGCTCGGTGAACCTCGCGTTTATTCCCGTTTTTAAGGATCATACACATAAACTTTATATTTCAAGACACCACATTGATATTGTCCATGTACTAATATCTGCCCGTATGAATTGTTTCCTTAAATAAACACGCCGCTGTATTGTGGTCATTAGTTGATTCCATTCTTATAGCTCTATTTTCATTCCCACCTTATCACCTGCTTTTATTTATAAACAAGAGTAACACGACGGGTGCTATTAGTGGAGCAGAAACTGTCTGCCCTTCCGGAGCACACGAGTTTTCCTGTTTCTTAGTGGAGTTCCTGTTACTCAATCTGTAGTTTTCTGTTTACTGTTTTGTCGACCATTGGTTGTTGTTTTGTTCTTTTTCTTTTAACCATTGCAATTGTCTGTCATTCTTCGTACTACAGGTCTGGTTACTCTTTTGATACCTTCAAATCGGTCTTAAGTAATCCAGTATTGGCACAGAATTTTATATTGGGAGGCATGATGATATTAATTTTGTCATGTGTGGCTCAATTGTGATTTTTAATAATTTATGCCCTACTCTCCATAAATTTACCCCCCCCTCCTATCGCACCACCACCACCCCGAGTCAAGCTCATTTCTTTTTCACAGCAAACACAAATAAGATTATTTATTTTTTGGACAATCGGTCATTTTTATTTCAAAATCTTGTAAATTTCTCTTTGTAAACTTCCGGGTTATATTAATATATTTTTGCAGCTATCGTGATTTGGCGACATTATCCTACAAGTGCCATGGTCGTTCCCTAAGAATTAGTCGGTTTAATGGGTATAACTTATATAATTATGAGTTATATATATCGTACCTGAACAAATACAATTTCAAACTGGCTGGGGTGAAGGGGACGTTATCTTTTCTCCTTGCTGAACTCTATAGTACTCTTAGGGAACGACCATTTAACTTGAAGGGGGGGGGGAGGGGCTATGGTTTTTTTTCTAAAAATATATTCTGATTCCCAATGTTGCTGAAAAAAACATTCTGATTTTGGTGGAGAAAAAAAAATAATCTGATTCAGAGTTTTTGTCATATAACCTAATGTAAATTCTGGAAGAAAAAATGCGCTTCACGCGACAAAAAAAAAATATTCTAACTCTCGTGTTGTCCGAAAAAAAAAATTTGAACGAAAAAAAAACCATACCCCCCCCTCCCCTCTTTTCAAGCTAAATTGTCGGTCCATTAGTACATTGTAGTTAAATGACGAAATATAAAGTTATAACATAAATATAAAATATAACAATATATTTGTATAATTCACTGCGTCCAATATTATTTTCCAAGTCAATTAGGAATTCATGGTAAATTAAATTAACTAGTATTTACTATTAATGATTGTCAGAGGTCGACCACATGACACCCCCCCTATTTTCAGGCCTGATTTTTCGAAGGACGATTTGAAAACAAGATTTGTCAGAACCGTTCTCCCTTATTTTATTTTTCTTGTTAAGAAAATTAATTTAATAATCAATAAATCAACTTAAAATTCAAAATAAAGCAAAAATTTGTCAAATTAATTCAATAGAAAACGAAAGTAGAATTTCTGCGAAAACAAACATTTCATTGGGTAATTGCTTACATTTCTAACACGTACCTTAAAACACTGAAATTCACTCTAGATTACGCATTATTATAAGTTTTCACATTATTATGTCGGAACGAAAACAACCCATACTGCCATGATGGATATCAAGAGTTATTTATACATTTAATATTTTGACAGTTTGTCAAATTTAAATCACGTTTAACAAGAAGAGATAACTCTGTTTTTAAAATCATATGTTTAGTCTAAGGTGAATTATTGCCAGTATTGAATTTACTATGGCTATGGAGGATGAAGACTAGGGCCTCGAAATCGAGGGGGCCTGTAAATGTGTATACTATTTTTAATACAGTCATAGGCATATCCTACATATGATTTCATAGTGGATTCCATTGTATAGTACATTATATAGTACATTGTATAGTACATTGTATAGTACATTGCGTTATGAAATCATATGTAAGAAAGGCATATGATACACTCTCTAAACAGCCCTTCAGTAATTTCCCGTTAAGTCGTCAGAGTGCGGGATCGGGAGGGGCCTCACAAATGGAGAAGCCCAGTGCCTCTCTTTATCTAACTTGACTAAATCCGGCACTGATTATTAATGTTTATTTGCTGTTGTAATATTTATACCACGATATTCCCAGTTAAACGGTTAAACACGAGCGTGATATTGTTTCACCGTTTGACTCGGAAAACCGTGGTATAAATGATTTGTAACATGAAGCCATGGAATATCATATCTAGGTCGTTGATTATTCCGCGACTCTCTGAGAGTAATAAAACTACAGCCCAGATTTAAAATGTGCAATATCTCGTATCTGTGTTTATTATTTCATTGTTCTTAGCTGTTTCTTACGTTCTGGTGTACAAATCATACAAAGATCAACGGAAAAAAGAATGAATTCATGTTACATTTTTTTTATTGTATATTTGTATTGTATTATGTTATAGGGTCATTTCACAAATATTGATTGATTTGATTTGATTTGATTTGATTTTTTGGTGTTTTAACGCCACTTTCAACAATATTTCAGCTATATCATGGCGACCAGTTTTAGTGGTGGAGGAAGCCGGAGTACCCGGAGAGAACCACCGACCATGGGCAAACAACTGGTAAACTTTATCACTTGCGGTTGCGAGTCGAGTGCACCCTTTTTTGTAATTTACAAATTCGGGCGCGAACCCACGCCGTATTGGTGATAGGCTTGTATGAGTTGTTCGATCCAGCGACCTAACTCAATGAGCCAACCGGGTCCCTCACAAATATTGAGGAATGGTATCCCGAGCAGTATCATACCGTACAACCGCCTTGAATCATTTTAGTCAAAAGCTGTATGGTACGATCAAAATTGTATGTTTACAATGATGGCCGAACCACACCAAGGAACGGGTTGTCTCCGCTATTTTTTTGTTAAAACTGTTAGATTATGAATGGGATGTAATGTGATATAATAGTATACATGTTTATCTTTATCTGGAAGTAATCAATTACTCCTTTTCTAGACTACTATTTTCTGAGCACCCTCGAATCGGTTTTCGGCTAGCACCCTCCAAAAATAGACATCTTTCTTTCTTTCAGGGTCGATATCTTTGTTGCACATAATACCCTGAGGGGCAATTGAATTTAATAGTGTAGCTTAATCATTTGTCAGAGCAAGATACCTCCCACATTTTATAGACATGCAAGAACCATCAGGCATTGAGAAAATATATATGGCCATTACTAACAACACTCCAGGAGAAGCTTTGTGGACCCATGGATGCCCTACAGAAGACCACCAGATTCGTAGTGGAAACTGTGTATCAGTACAATATTTAATATGAAATATGGAGATAGGTTTTTCCCACACATGACTGGTAGCTTAAAAACAGATGATGTGGATCAGTTATAGGTATAAAGAGAGTGTAAGAATTCATACTGTAGGTCAGGTTCCATATTTCGTTTGTTTTGTTTCTTTGACGGTGTTTAACGCCACTTTCAACAATAGTTCAGCTACATCGTGGCGGTCAGTTTTATTTATTGGTAGAGGAAACCAGAGGACCCGGCGAAAACCAACGACGTGTCTGGTTCTGAAAATAATAATAAAAGATATGAAATATAAAATAAATCGTTAAAAGAAAAGTTTGAAGATATCAAACGGAGAACCAGAAGCTGTATATCAAAGGACAGACAAAAGGATAACTAGAAGCTGTCAATCAAAGGACAAGTTAAAGGATAACCAGAAGCTGTAGATCAAAGGACAGACAAAATGATAACTAGAAGATGTAAATCAAAGGACAGACAAAAGGATAACTAGAAGCTGTAGATCAAAGGACAGACAAAATGATAACTAGAAGCTGTAGATCAAAGGACAGACAAAATGATAACTAGAAGATGTAAATCAAAGGACAGACAAAAGGTTAATTAGAAGCTGTAAATCAAAGGACAGTAAAAAGGTAAACTAGAAGTAAATCAAAGGACAGACAAAAGGATAACTCGCAACTGTAAATCAAAGGACAGACAAAAGGATAACTCGCAACTGTAAATCAAAGGACAGACATAGGGGAAACCACAAGCTGTAAATCAAAGGACAGACACAGGGGAAACCAGAAGCTGTAAATCAAAGGACAGACAAAAGGATAACTCGCAACTGTAAATCAAAGGACAGACACAGGGGAAACCAGAAGCTGTAAATCAAAGGACAGACAAAAGGATAACTAGAAGCTGTCAATCAAATGACAAGCAAAAGGATAACCAGAAGCTGTAGATCAAAGGACAGACAAAAGGATAACTAGAAGCTGTAAATCAAAGGACAGACAAAAGGATAACCAGAAGTTGTAAATCAAAGTACAGACAAAAGGTTAACTAGAAGTAAATCAAAGGACAGACAAAAGGTTAACTAGAAACTGTAAATCAAAGGACAGACAAAAGGATAACCAGAAGCTGTAGATCAAAGGACAGACAAAAGGAAAACCAGAAGCTGTAGATCAAAGGACAGACAAAAGGTAAACTAGAAGTAAATCAAAGGACAGACAAAAGGATAACTAGAAGCTGTAAATCAAAGGACAGAAAAAAGGTAAACTAGAAGTAAATCAAAGGACAGACAAAAGGATAACTAGAAACTGTAAATCAAAGGACAGACAAAAGGATAACTCGCAACTGTAAATCAAAGGACAGACAAAAGGAAAACTCGCAACTGTAAATCAAAGGACAGACAAAAGGATAACCAGAAGTTGTCAATCAAAGGACAGACAAAAGGTTAACTAGAAGTAAATCAAAGGACAGACAAAAGGTTAACTAGAAACTGTAAATCAAAGGACAGACACAAGGAAAACCAGAAGCTGTAAATCAAAGGACAGACAAAAAGATAACTAGAAGCTGTAGATCAAAGGACAGACAAAATGATCATTAGAAGATGTAAATCAAAGAACAGACAAAAGGATAACTAGAAGCTGTAAATCAAAGGACAGAAAAAAGGTAAACTAGAAGTAAATCAAAGGACAGACAAAAGGATAACTAGAAACTGTAAATCAAAGGACAGACAAAAGGATCACTAGAAGCTGTCAATCAAAGGACAAGCAAAGGGATAACCAGAAGCTGTAGATCAAAGGACAGACAAAAGGATAACTAGAAGCTGTAAATCAAAGGACAGAACAAAGGATAACCAGAAGTTGTAAATCAAAGGACAGACAAAATGTTAACTAGAAGTAAATCAAAGGACAGACAAAAGGTTAACTAGAAACTGTAAATCAAAGGACAGACAAAAGGATAACTCGCAACTGTAAATCAAAGGACAGACACAAGGGAAACCAGAAGCTGTAAATCAAAGGACAGACAAAAGGATAACTAGAAGCTGTAAATCAAAGGACAGACAAAAGGATAACCAGAAGTTGTAAATCAAAGGACAGACAAAAGGATAATTATATGTTGTAAATCAAAGGACAGACAAAAGGATAACCAGAAGCTGTAAATCGAAGGACAGACAATTAAAAACATTTGTATACAAAAGTAAACTACATGTATATAAATATTTCAAAGAAAGAACATGGAAATAAGTAAAATAAGATTATTAAAAGTTGTAAATCGAAGGGCAGACAATACAATTGGAAAAGTAAAACAAAACAAAAACAAAAAACAAGCCAAGCAAAACAAAACAAAACAAAAAACAAGGCAAGCAAAACAAAACAAAACAAAAAACAAGGTAAATAAAACAAAACAAAGGAAAAAAACAAGGCAAGCAAATCAAAACAAAACACAAAACAAGGTAAGCAAAACAAAACAAAACAAAAAATAAGGCAAGCAAAACAAAACAAAGCAAAAAAAAAAGAATAAAAAAAAAAAAGACAAACAATGATTCACAAAACACTACACAGAAAACCAAAGAAAATTAACTTGTTCTCGCATTGATATGGCTGAAAATATCTGAGTTGGTGTTAAAAACCACAATCTCTCATTCACTCACTCCATTATGCACTATAAAAATCGATACTATGACTTTATTGGTGCACAATTTTACATCCAAAGGGGCTGAAGACATAGATCTACAAACATCATTTTACAAAACAATATAAAAAAAATTAAGATTCAACAGAAACGACAATAGCAAATGAAAATCGATAATTCACCATAGACTAAGCATATGATTTTAAATACAGAGTTATCTATCCTTGTTAAACGAGATTTAAATTTGACAACCTATTAAAATATAAAATCTATAAATAACTCCTGATATCCATCATGGCAGTATGGGTTGTTTTTCGTTTCCACGTAATATTGTAAAAACTTATAATAATGGTATAATCTAGGATGAATTTCAGTGTATAAAGGTACGTGTTTGAAATGTAAGTATTCACCCAATACAATGTCGTTTGTTTTCGAAGAAAGTCAACTTTCGTTTTCTATTGAGTTAACATGGTCAATTATAGTTTAATTTAATATTCTGCATTTAATGTTTAATTATTGTTTATTCAATTAAAATAATGCGGAACGGTTCTAACACATCTTGTTTTCAAATCGGCCTTCGAAAAATGAGGGGAAAAAAGGGGGGATGATTGACCTCTGACAATTATTAAAATTCTAGTTTTATAGTTCTTTCATGTAATCCTGATTTATTTGGAAATTAATAATTGGATGCAGTGATCTATATAAATATATTGTTTGGGAGAAGTAACTTTAATGTTTGTTATTGAAAACACCATGAGCACTAGAGTTCATCTAGGAGAAAAGATAACGCACTCCCCTCCCCCTTTTCCACCTCAGCCAGTTTGAAATTGCATTTTTTCAGGTAAGATATATATAATTCATAATTATATAAGTTATAATCATTAAACCGAATAATTCTTAGGGAACCATCATAGCACTGGATGAATACTGTCGCCAAATTATATTTATAAATACAGATGAAAGATGCACAAATTTAATGACATAACACGGAAGTTTTCAACGAGACAAATGTTGTCAAATTTTGAAGACAAACTTACCGATTGTTCACGTTCAAAAAGGAAATTAACTGATTTGTTTTTGCTTGACTCGGAGTGGAGGGGGTGGAGATAAAAATTGATGTAGGGGATACATTAGCAAAAATCACAATTGATCCACAAATATATAATATGATCATGCCTCCCAGTATAAAGGTGTGTCAAAACATGTTTGCTTAAGAAAGGCTTGAGGATGCCAAATGGTTAACCAGACATCTAACACGAAGAATGACAGACAATACAATGGTCAAAAGGGAAACCAGACACCTCATTCGAATAATGACAGACAATACAATGGTCAAAAGGGAAACCATACACCTCATTCGACTAATGACAGACAATACAATAGCCAAAAGGGTAACCAGACACCTCATTCGAACAATGACAGACAATACAATGGCCAGAAGAAAAAGAACAAAACAACAACCAATGGTCGACAAAACAGTAAGCAGAAAACTACAGATTGAGTAACAGGAACTTCCCTAAAAACGGGGAAACGCATGTGCTCTGGAAGGGTAACCACTTTCTGCTTCACCTGTAGCATCCGTCGTGTTCCTCTTGTTAAAAATCAGATGATAAGTCAGGAATGAAAATAAATCTATTACATTGGAATAAACCAATCACCACAAATAGCGCCGTTGTTTTACTAAGAGAAAACTGAAACTGTCAGATATTATAATAGAGCATTTTTATATTTAATCTGATTATACATTTGAGTAAAATTATGTTGGTTTATTTTTTATTTCTAAAGATAATTTGCTTTACCACAATTTTACCCTAAAAGGGGCTTCAGGCATAGATCTACAACACACCATTATACAATACAATATACAATAAAAAAATATTAAGATTCAATAAAAAAGACAATAGAAAATGAATATCGATAATTCACCATAGACTAAACATATGATTTTAAATACAGAGTTATTTCTGGTTTTCGTTTCCACATAATATTGTGAAAACTTGTAATGATGGTTTAATCTAGGGTAAATTTCAGCGGTTTAAGGTACGTATTTGAAGTGTAAGCAATCACCCAATAAAATGTGGTCTGTTTTGGGAGAAATTCTACTTTCGTTTTCTATTGAGATTTCTATTGTGTAATTTAATATTTTGAATTTTAAGTTGAACTATTGTTTATTAAATTAATTTTCTTAACATGAAAAATTAAAATAATGCAGAACAGTTCTGACACATCTTGTTTTCAAATCATCCTTCGAAAAATCAAGTAGAAAAAAGGGGGCATGTGGTCAATCCCTGACAATCAATAATGTTCTAGTTTATATAGTTCTTTCGTGTATTTCTGATTTACCTGAAAAGAATAATGGATGCAGTGCTTTATATGAATATATTGTTTGGGTGAAATAACTTTCATTTTTGTCTTTAAACATCAAGAGTACTAGAGTTATCAAGGAACCTCCTGCCCCCAGACAGTTTGAAATTGATTTCAGGTGCAATATATATAATTCATAATTATATAAGTTATAATCATTAAAGCGACCAATTCTTAGGGAACGACCATAGCATTGTACATCTAATACGAAGAATGACAGACAATACATTGGTCAAAAGGGAAACCAGACACCTCATTCGAATAATGACTGACAATGCAATAGCCAAAAGGGTAATCAGACACCTCATTCTGATAATGACAGACAATACAATGACCAAAAGGGTAACCAGACTCCTCATTCGAAGAATGACAGACAATACAATGACCAAAAGATAAAAAACAAAAAAGCAACCAATGATCGACAAAACAGTAAACAGAAAACTAAAGCTGAAGCAACATGAACTTTACAAAAAACGGGAGAACTCGTGTGCTCCGGAAAGGGGGCCAGTTGTTTCTGCTACACTAGTAGCATCCATCGTGTTCCTCTCAATAAATATCAGATGATAAGCCAGGAATGAAAATAAATCATTGTTATCAATGACGAAAAGAAAAAGTACAAACAACCACCAAAGGTCGACAAAACAGTGAACAGAAAACGAAAGTTTAGCAACAGGAACTACACTAAAAAGGGGGAAACTCATGTGCTCCGGACGGGTACCCAGTTTCTGCTCCACTAGTAGCATCCGTCGTGTTCCTCTTGATAAAAATCAGATGATAAGTTAGCTATAACAATGGAATCAATCAATGACCAAAAACAGCGGCGGCTTTATCTAAGAAAAAAATGAAACAGGCAGATATTATAATAGAACATTTTTATATGTAATCTGATTATACAGTTATCATATGCCTTACCACAATTTTA
>MJUT01037920.1:92495-113982 GCA_002080005.1 Gigantidas platifrons
TGGGCATATGATTAAAGAGCCTGGCACTAAATCAATGGTTGTAGACCTTGGAGGTATACTAATTTAAGCAAAATGGAAAACACCTCTTCTATATTTAGTAAGCAAATCAGATTTCCAACAGCACTATGAACAAAATGTATATAATCGTGGTAGTTTGTGAAACAGATAATAATACATGTATTACAATCTGAGCAATTCAGATAATGTGAGGGTTATTGCTATGGCGTGGAACACTACCTTCGACAATATATCAGTTATCTCGTGGCGGTCAGTTTTATTGGTGGAACAAACGGAAGTATCCGAGAAAAACACCGACCTATCGCAGGCCACTAACAAAATTTATCACATAATGTCGTATTGAATACACCTCGCACTGAATAGGATTCGTGCTCATAACTTTAACGGTGATAAGCACTAATTGCATATGTAGTTGTAAGTTCAACTACCGAAAGATCACGACCACGACCTCTCCATGTTAATGCGAATATCGTATGACAGCAGATATTACAGTTCTTCAACAGACTTACAATGGTCAGCTTAAAGAATTGTGCAGAGTGACTGGGAATGATTGTGGTGGTACATCAGTTAATGGTAGGTTATATAAAATCATTCAAGAAATCATTGGAAGAAATGTGACAACAGAATCAAACAGATTTTGGTTGAACATGCTACGAATAGAAAGAATTACGACATCGAATACGAAAGTAAATAGATTCAAATATCCATGTTCTTTAAATGAAATATGCGAGGAATTGCATGGCAAGGATTTAAATTCTGTAATTCAATCGTCGTCGTATGTGAACGAAATAACTCAAGTGAGTGACAAATTTAGATTTAAAGCTGATTTAATTATCAAGCTCGTCACACTGGTATAAACCCGGAAAAGTTATTGCTTGTTACCGAACTCGAGGCAGCCTTTACTTACTGTTATTATATACCCACAACGAGGCTACAGGGATCTAAGCCTGGGATTATGATCAAAGACCCTGGCACTAAATCAATGTTTGTAGACCATGGAGGTATACTAATTTAAGAAAAATGGAAAACACTTCTTGTATATTTAGTAAACAAAACAGATTTCCAACAGCACTATGAACAAAAGGTACATGTATGTATATTCGTTGTCCTTTGTGACACATATCATTTGTGATGCAGATATTCCTTGGTCATTTGTGACACAGATAGTAATATTACAATCTTAGCAATTCAGTTAATATGAGGGTTATTGTTATGGTGTTGAACGCAATATTTCAGTTATATCGTGGAGGTCAGTTATATTGGTGGAAGAAAACCACCGGCATGTCGCAAGCCACTGACAACATGTATCCCGTTATGTTGTATTGAATACACCTCACCATGAATGGGATTCACACTCGTAGTTTTAACGGTGATAAGCACTGATTGCACAAGTAGTTGTAAATCCAATTATTATACGATCACTAAAGAGGAACAAGTGAGAGATATGATTTAAATCAGATTATCTTATCGATAAAATGTAGATATTAAATTTAGTGCGCACTGCTCGTTTCTGAAATAACCTTCATCATGTAAGCTTAATATCAAATATTTGAATGTTACATAATTTAATAAAATATTGGGAGCAAGAAAACCAAAGGGGCTAAACAGAACAACAAAACTCTACTATGGTAATCTATATCTGAGGGAGGATTACAAGTGGGGCAGGAACTGTCTACCCTTCCGGAGAACGTACCTGGGTTCACCTTCTGTTTTTAGTTGGATACGTGTTGCTCTATCTTTTGTTTTCTGCGTAGTGTCTTGTAGATCATGGTCATTATCTGTATGTTTGTCCTTTTTCTTTTGTTCATTGTATTGCATGTTCGTTGATTTATGGCTTCTGATTACCCCTTTGACATCTTCAAGCTGTTCTTGTATTTTGTAGATATGACAGCTGATATTACAGTTATTCAATCGACTTACAATGGTAAGCTTAAAGAATTGTTCAGGGCGACTGTGGATGATTGTGGTGGTGCATCAGTTGATGATAGATTCTGTAACATACTTGAAGAAATCTTTGGGGGAAATGCGATAACAAAAGTAAAAAGGCAAGACCCCAAAGGTTGGTCAGAAATGCTTGAATATTTTAGAATTAAAATAGAAAGCTTTACGACATCGAATACGAAAGCAATTACAATGAAGTGTCTATCTTCTTTAACAGAAATATTCAAGAAATTGCATGGCAATGATTTAGAATCTGTCAATGATTCGTCGTCTTATGTGGACGAAATAATTCTAATTAATTGTGGAAAATTGAGATTTAAAGCTGATTTAATTATAAAGCTCCTCACACCAACAATTGACAGCATCATTACCTTAATGAAAAACACCGTTTCTAATAGTTCCACGAATGGCGTATCAAACATATTAATGGTCGGAAGTTTGTCAGAATGGCCTATGATGCAAGATGCCGTGTATAAAGCATTCCCCGACAACCAAATTATAATACCTCACCGCCCTGACTTGTCGGTTTTGCAAGGGGCTGTTTTATTTGGACATCGACCGGATTACAATAGGTCAGAACTATGTGATGAAGAGGGTATAGGAAAATAAATATCCATGTTGTAGTAATGACGAAGATTGCTCTTTACTTTATTTCATTTAAACATAATTTATTGTCTAATTAATGACAAAAGTACCAGACACTAGTTATTCAACTTAGTATTGTCTTCTCCATATACATATAATTCTTATTACATAATTTCACTAAATATTAAACAATAAACATGAAAACATGAAACAATAAATGTATAAATAAAGCAGAATGTAACAATGAAATACCATTAAAGGCAACTAATCAAAGAGACTCGAGAATAAAAAAAACTGACATTGAACATACATATGGTTATGCGTAGTTATTGGGTTAATAATACTTTGTAAACCAACAATAGTCAAACCTGCCCATGTAGTCACTTGTATTAAAAGGTTCCCATTTTCTTGTTCTATCATACGCAACATACATATATTGGCATCGGGTCCCTATGCTCGTGGGCCCCCGGGCAACTGCCAAGCGTGCACATGCGTTAGGACGACACTAGTACTAGCCTCATCATTTAATATGCCGGACATTCTACACACCGGAAAGAAAGTACGCTTACATATATACAAAATGTACGTGTCAAATATCATCTAAATAACAAATTAAAAAAACAAGTTAATAAACTACTAATTTATGTTGATTATGTTAGTTATTAAGCTATTAATTTATATTGGTATTTAGTTAGTTATTAAACTACAAATTTATGCTGGTATTTGATTCGTTATTAAACTACTAATTTATTTTGGTTATGTTAGTTATTAAACTATTAATTTATCTTGGTATTTAATTGGATATTTATTACTTAAGTATAATATATACCATGGATCTTACGAATTAACTTATTTAAACCAACGAATCCGAAGGATGAGTTGGTTTAAATAAGTTCATGAGTAAGATCCATGGTATATATGGTTTGTAACAGAAATCAATATTGTGTGCTTTCGTCGTGGTCCGCAAAATCAAGGAATAACATCAAGATCTTCATGTTAGATCATGGTTTGTGCAAAATCAAGGAATAACATCAATATCTTCATGTTAGACCATGGTTTGTAAAGACTCACTATTCTTAAGTTGATTACTGCATACAAACATCAAAGAGAAAATGCGTATCTATGTTAGAAATAGTTATTAAACTACTACTTTATATTGGTATTTCGTTAGTTAATAAACTACTAATTTATTTTGGTCATATTCGTTATTAACCTACTATTATTGATATTTAATTAGTTATTAATCTACAAATTTATGTTGGTATTTAATTAATTATCAACCTACTGATTTATGTTGATATTTAATTAGCTATTAATCTACTAATTTATGTTGGTATTTAATTAATTATTAAACTAAACATTTATGTTGGTATTTAATTAGTTATTAAACTACAAATTTATGTTGGTATTTAATTAGTTATTAATCTACAAATTTATGTTGGTATTTAATTAATTATCAACCTACTGATTTATGTTGGTATTTAATTAATTATTAATCTACTAATTTATGTTGGTATTTAATTAGTTATTAAACTAAACATTTATGTTGGTATTTAATTAGTCATTAAACTACAAATTTATGTTGGTATTTAATTAGTTATTAATCTACAAATTTATGTTGATATTTAATTAGCTATTAATCTACACATTTATGTTGGTATTTAATTAGTTATTAATCTACAAATTCATGCAGGTATTTAATTAGATATTTGTTAGTTGATTATTATACAGAACACATAAAGAAGGACTGAACATTTACTATTTTGTTATGTCTCTAAATTGAACCACAATAAACATGCTAACCGTTAATAAACGTCATGTTATGTTTCGTATAAATAAAATATATCCACTTTCTTTGATTATTTTACATTCATGTATTGTAACAATAATTGTCTATAAACACAAATTATAACAGAAGTTGTTGATATCTTTTTATTACCTTTTTTCCGAGAACACAACGGCGCCACTAGTAGGACAGGAACTGCTTACACGTCAGGTGAACCTAAGTTCACCATCGATTTTAGTGGAGTTCACGTTACTCGATCTTTAGTTTTATGTGTAATGTTTTGTAGATCGTTGTTTGTTCTTCAATTTACGGATTGTTGTATTTTCAAACTCTTCTTCGAAACTTTGTAAATTGAAAACAATATAGAAGATTGTTTCTATAAAAACTAACGATGCTGGCTGAGAAACACATGTGAAAAGTTCGACAGAGGCTCGCTTCTCTACTCGTTTGTGAAATGATGGTCTCATGTCTAGAACGATTGTTTACAGATTAAGTAGGTGTGGGTAGCTGATATTAAACCCGATTTTAATCCTATAAAGCATTTGCGGTGGTTCTGTGGTTAAGCATATTATCATCTGATCAATTAGATGCATTGAGTTTGTGGAAAAGGCGACTGGCATCAGATCAAATTGATGGGGTGGTTTCATGGTTGTACATATTTGAATTACATCAAGCCGGTGTGGTGGTCTCGTTGTCAAAGCTTATTATCTTTATATAAAGCGAGTGCGGTGATCTAGTTGTTAAACCTATTATTATCACATACAACGGATGTGGTGGGCTACTTGTTAAACCTATCATTATTACATACAACGGATGTGGTGGTCTAGCGGTTAAACCTATTATTATTACATACAACGGATGTGGTGGTATAATTGTTAAACGTATTATTACATACAACGGATGTGGTGCTCTAGTTGTTAAACCTATCATTATTACATACAACGGATGTGTTGGTCTAGCGGTTCAACCTATTATTATTATTACATACAACGGATGTGGTGATCTAGTTGTTAAACCTATTATTATTACATACAACGAATGTGGTGATCTAGTTGTTAAACCTATCATTATTACATACAACGGATGTGGTGGTCTAGCGGTTAAACCTATTATTATTACATACAACGGGTGTGGTGGTCTAGTTGTTATACCTATCATTTTTACATACAACGGATGTGGTGGTCTAGTTGTTAAACCTATCATTATTACATACAACGGATGTGGTGGTCTAGCGGTTAAACCTATCATTATTACATACAACGGATGTGGTGGTCTAGTTGTTAAACCTATTATTATTACATACAACGGATGTGGTGGTCTAGTTGTTATACCTATCATTATTACATACAACGGATGTGGTGATCTAGTGGTTAAACCTATTATTATTACATACAACGGATGTAGTGGTCTAGTTGTTAAGCCTATCATTATTACATACAGCGGATGTGGTGGTCTAGTGGTTAAACCTATCATTATTACATACAACGTGGATGGTGGTCTAGTTGTTAAACCTATCATTATTACATACAACGGATGTGGTGGTCTAGTTGTTAAACCTATCATAATTACATGCAACGAGTGTGCTGGTCTAGTTGTTAAACCTATCATTATTACATACAAAGGATGTGGTGGCCTAGTTGTTAAGCCGATTTATCATATACTTGTAGATAATATAGCTAAAATTTTACCCTTTGGTAAAACTTTGAGTTTTGTTTAGAATAATAAGATGAACCGTGTTTGTTTTGTAACAGTTTCACAAGAATGGGCTAAGCGGGCTGATAAAGCAAGTTTATTAAATGCTTCCGGAATGTTATTACATGGCTTCCGTCAATGTTCGCAAGTTCACTGTTTTATTGGATATTTGCACAGAAAATTATAATCTGCCAATTTTCTCCCTTTTGATGTTGAAAGTACTAAAAAGTTCATTTATTGCAATTGCATATTAAAACAATAAATTGTGTGTTCTATAACTACATTTATGTATGTATTTAATTTTAGCCAAAATGACTAAACATTTTACTACAAATCATTTATTTCCTCTGTTGAAGTATATATAATAAACAAATCATAACATGTCATTTTTCATATCATGCTCTTCATCAGCCCTCGTTCATATATCATCCATTCAGCCTATCGGCTGTCGGGCTGATATCATGACCTAGGGCTGATCAAGGGTGTGATATGAAAAATTCCATTTAATACTCTATATTTTCATCACATAAAGCGTGTGTGATGGTCTCGTGATTAAGCCTATTGTCATTACATAAAGGGAGTCTAATTACCTCGTTTTTAAAACTAGAACACATACATAAACGGCTATGGTGTTGTGGTTAAGTTTATAGTATCTACATACATAATGATGTTTTTGGTCTTGTGGTTAAACCTATTGTCATTACATACAGCGGTGTAGTAGTCCTGTTGTTAAACCAGTGTCATTACATACAGCGGTGTAGTAGTCCTGTTGTTAAACCTAGTGTCATTACACACAGCGGTGTAGTAGTCCTGTTGTTAAACCTATTGTCATTACATACAGCGGTGTAGTAGTCCTGTTGTTAAACCTATTGTCATTACATACAGCGGTGTAGTAGTCCTGTTGTTAAACTTAGTGTCATTACATACAGCGGTGTAGTAGTCCTGTTGTTAAACCTAGTGTCATTACACACAGCGGTGTAGTAGTCTCGTTGTTAAACCTATTGTCATTACATACAGCGGGTGTGGTGGACTCGTTGTTAGAAATATTGTCCTTACATACAGCGATGTGGTGGATTCGTTGTTAAACCTATTGTCATTACATACAGCGGTGTAGTGGGCTCGTTGTTAAACCTAGTGTCATTACATACAGCGAGTATGATGGACTCGTTGTTAAACCTAGTGTCATTACATACAGCGCTGTGGTGGATTCGTTGTTAAACCTAGTGTCATTACATACAGCGGTGTGGTGGACTCGTTGTTAAACCTATCATCATTATATACTGCGATGTTTGGTGGTCTCGTTGTTAAACCTGTCGTCATTACATACAGCGATGTGTGGTGGTCTAGTTGTTAAACCTATCGTCATTACATACAGCGATGTGTGGTGGTCTCGTTGTTAAATCTATTGTCATTACATACAGCTGGTGTTGTGGTCTCGTTGTTAAACCTATTGTCATTACATACAGCGGGTGTGGTGGACTCGTTGTTAAACCTATTATCATTGCATACAGCGATGTGGTGGACTCGTTGTTAAACCTATTGTCATTACATGCAGCGGGTGTAGTGGACTCGTTGTTAAACCTATTGTCATTACATACAGCGATGAGGTGGACTCGTTGTTAAACCTATTGTCATTACATACAGCGATGTGGTGGACTCGTTGTTAAACCTATTGTCATTACATACAGCGGTGTAGTGGGTTTGTTGTTAAACCTAGTGTCATTACATACAGCGGTGTAGTGGGCTCGTTGTTAAACCTAGTGTCATTACATACAGCGGTGTGGTGGACTCGTTGTTAAACCTATTGTCATTACATACAGCGGTGTAGTGGGTTCGTTGTTAAACCTAGTGTCATTACATACAGCGAGTATGGTGAACTCGTTGTTAAACCTAGTGTCTTTGCATACAGCGGTGTGGTGGATTCGTTGTTAAACCTAGTGTCATTACATACAGCGGTGTGGTGGACTCGTTGTTAAACATATCATCATTATATACAGCAAGGTGTGGTGGTCTCGTTGTTAAACCTGTCGTCAATACATACAGCGATGTGTGGTGGTCTCGTTGTTAAACCTATCGTTATTACATACAGCAGATGTTGTGGTCTCGTTGTTAAACCTAGTGTCATTACATACAGCTGGTGTTGTGGTCTCGTTGTTAGACCTAGTGTCATTACATACAGCGGGTGTTGTAGTCTCGTTGTTAAACCTATCGTCATTACATAGAGTGGGTGTTGCGGTTTCGTTGTTAGACCTAGTGTCATTACATACAGCTGGTGGTGTGGTCTCGTTGTTAGACCTAGTGTCATTACATACAGCGAGTGTTGTGGTCTCGTTGTTAAACCTATCGTCATTACATACAATGGGTGTTGTGGTCTCGTTGTTAAACCTATCGTCATTACATACAGCGATGTGTGGTGGTCTCGTTGTTAAACCTAGTGTCAGTACATAAAGCGGATGTGGTGGTCTCGAAGTTAAATTTATTTTTAGCTCATAAAGAGGGTGTGGATATATGTTATGACATGAAACTAATAATATAAGACTTACATGTGACATATACTCAGTCGTAATTATATTAACGTAACGACCAATCTGTTTTAACATTTGAATGGAGTCTTTTTAGATAACCTGGCCAACGGCCATGCGGGATTTTGCCATCACTTGGTGTCCGTCGTCGTCTACCCGCCATGCGTCGTAAACTTTGATATATAAAGCTTCTCCTCTAAAACTAATGAACCAAATAAAACCAAAATTATGCTGTTTCTCATCTCACATGTGCAGAAGGGTAATTTACAACAGGTTTAACGCCCATGGCGTCATAATTTCGTGCAAGTGGGTGCTTAATGCAGTTAACCTGTGTATATGCTAAAGTTAAAATATTCTCCTGAGAGGGAACAATGGAAAATTATGGAGTCGCCGGATATATGCTACAACACTAGTGGAACAGCTTTAAACAAAAAATAGGTGTTGTAACATAGTTGTGACTTTCTCCACCACGAAAGCTATTGCTCGCGGTAAAACTGTTTAGCAGACGATAGCCACAAGCATTAGAAATACAAGGCTTTTCGTACAAAGAAAGTAAAATGGTTGCATTACATTTCTACAATGTTTTCTTCAGAAAGTAATTTTGTCATTTCACCAATATATTCCTTTACTTTCATTAACCAGTCCCTTGTTGACCCAACTGAATCGATAGTGTAATGGTTAGTGTGCTCGTCTGGAAAGTGGCCGATTGTGGTTCGAGCTCCGATCGGGTCAAACCAAAGAATACCAAATTGGTATGTGTGCTTCTTCGCTAAATACTCGGCATTAAGGAGAAAGAGCAAAGACCGGTTGGCTCGGAATCAAGATAATGTGTCCAAGTGAGGCGACATGTCTACCCGCGGACTGTTGTTTCAGTGAAAATAGTTTGAAGATACCAAAAGAGGTAATCAGAACCTGTAAATCAAAGAACAGACAACACAATGGTCAGTAGTGCCGGGTTTACCTATAGGTTTCATAGGCTGAAGCCTAGGGCATCAGAATTTATCTTTTTCAACACTTTTATTGGACTTTTACACTTAAACTGTAATAACGTACTGTACCTTCTAAGCTACTCTTCAGTAATTGTCCTTACACAGTTGCACTCCATTTCAGAATATTGGAGAATTTTAAACACCGCTCATATTCTTTGCCTATATTGAAATTGATTAAACACACTTCCATCTTCCTCCAGTCGTCAAGGTGGGGAATTGGGAGGGGCCTCAGAAGTGAAATAGCCTAAGGCCTTTCTTTATCTAAATCCGCCACTGACAATGGCCAACGAAAAAGGACAAACAACGATCTACAAAACATACACACAAAATTAAGAATTAGTAATACGGACCCCAGTTATAAATTTGGAGAACTCGGGTGCTCCGCAAGCATAAGCAGATTCTGCTCTATTAGTGGCACCCGTCGTGAGCTAGTACTATAAAAATCCAACTATGCGTGTAGGTCTAGTACAAACAGAACCTCATCATCATCTCATTGGAATTTAACTTGTTCTCATCCTGGTATAGCTGATATATGGCGTTAAACAACAATCACTCACTCACTCCGTGTTGTCAAATTTAAATTTTGAAAACCTATGTGGTTATATGTAATCAAAGTATCACCTTCTATATGAACTTGGCACCGCTCTCTGATTGTAAACGAAGAAACAATGGTCTGGACAATATTATGCTTATCACCCATAATTTATTTTAATTTATGTCTATGGCATCTAAAATATCCATACACCACCGAACCATATCAAAATGTGTATATTGCAAAAAAAAAGTCATTTTTATTTTTTTTATTTTAATTTTCTTTTTTTTTGCTCAAAATTCATATTAATTTGTGCGCGAAATGCAAGGTACCGATTGATAGATATACTATTGAATAGAATGGAATACGCAATGCTTAATATTAAGCGACGGCATACATGTGTTGTCCCGTGGTATATTTGAGGATCATATTTTCGACAAGTGGCAGAAGGTATAACTTATTGTAGTGATACGGGGCCGGAGAGTGGGATTTGCATACACTTACAATTGAAATGGCTGTAAAGACCATGCAGCTATACGTATCGATAGATAGACGATATCCCATGACGTCCGACGTCCACTAGTGTGGCAATGGAAACGTAGCTTTATACTTATCTCATAGACATGATTGATCGATTGATTAATTGGTGTTTAACGCTAACATTATTTCAGCTATATCATGACATGAACAGCAATAATTGTCCTCATATTAACACCGGACCGTCGGGGTGATGATCGTATGGCAGTTGGATTTACAACTACATGTGCAATCAGTACCTACCACCACTAAAATTGTGAGTTCGAATCCCGCCCATGAACAGGTGTACTCGATACTACAGTATGTGATCAAGTTAGTCGGTGACTTGTAGAAGGTATTCCGGTTTCCTCCACCAATATAACTGACCGTCACGATATAACTGAAATTTGTTCACAGTGGCGTTAAGCACCAAACATCGCTACCTCTATCCTATCACATGTAAGCATTGATATAATTCACAAAATGCTTTAAGATAAGTATGTCTTACTTGCTGTTAAAGCCAGCAATAAGTGTTATTAACAATAAACATGTCAAGGAACCGATCACAATAAGATAAAGTCTAAGGAAAAACGCGTCTAAAATATGACAAATATCTCTCCATGTAATTGTATCGTCCGTTTGATTGTCTTCACAGTGTTTTTCTTCATTCATGTTGTAGTTTTGGTCTTCACGGGAAGGTTTTATTTTACGTCCACACAAACATTTATAATCCTTCCAGCACGCACATTTGGCACAACAACCAATAGTCACTTTGGTCAGCCATCTTGAAACCGGAAGTGAATAGTCCTTATGATGACATTCCAAAACAAATATTGTCATGATCACCGAAATCACTCCCATCGCTAGAACAATCAAAAGGTAGACAGCTGAAAATGAAAATAATGATTTTATTTATTTGTTGATTTTTTTTAATGTTTATTGTTTTAGCGCCCCTTTCAGCAACATTTCAGCTATATCATGGCGACCAGTTTTAATGGTGGAGGAAGCCAGTGTACCCGGGGAAACCACCAACCATGGGCAAGCAACTGGTAAACTGTATTACTTGCGACTGCGAGTCGAGTGCACCCTCTTTGTAATTTATAAAGCCGGGCGCGAACCCACGCCGTATTGGTGATAGGCTTGTATGAGTTGTTAGGTGATCCAACTACCTATCTCACTGAGCCACCTGGGTCCATTAAGATACCTAAGGAGTAATCAGAAACTGTAAGATTTCTAAGGTAAGCAACTGATTTGATTGGGTAAAATGAAAACAAATAATTCACAAATCGCAGAAGCAAAGACACAATATCGACACCCCCTAACAGATATATTCACGACCGTTCTCTTTCTTGATTTTGTACCGGCATTCCAATAAACTGTGGCAGAGCTTAATCCAGTTTTATCGGCACCAACCTCTCTTCTTATGATGTGATAAGGTCATGATAGTATATTCATCATATGGAAACGACACCATAATATATAGCTGAGTGACTTTCGACAGGTTGGTGGTTTCTTCCAGGTCTTCCGTTTCCTCCACCAATAAAACTTACCGCCACGATATAACTGAAATAGTGTTGATAGTGGCGTTAAACACCAGAAACATAGCATAACCTATAACTGAGTGAAATATAGAATGTCAAATAACTTTCTGTTCATACTGTTGTTGCTTTTGTTTCCGGGTGGTGTCTCACTCTAGTATCGTATCCCTTCGGAAGTAGGTACATTTTTTGTACCTCATTTTATCTTAATACACCTTTTGCACATTTCCCATTTGGCTCTAAAATATACGTTTTTAAATGCCTGTTATATGAGTTATTCTCCTTACGAGTAAAATGACGCCCATTCTAGAAAATCAGCGAAAAGGGCGAAAGACGATTACAATTTTCTTATAATTTGTAAATATTTAAACATGGCGGCTGGTAATTTGGGTAGAATCTACTTTGGCGAACCCCGGAAGTCGGACAATGTAATAATTAATGCCCATGACCCATAAGCTTTCATTTTGTTACAATGCGGATATGAGAACAAAGGGTTAGGGTTAGGATTGGGGTTAGGCTTACGGCTAGGGTTAGAGCTGGGGTTAGGTTAGGGTCTGCTAAACAAGAAATACTCCGATAATTTTATTGTAAATATAAAGAGTTGTTATCAAATTAAAACGAGACAAAAAATGTTATTGCCATTAAACACTACACGAAAGGGGACTCTTGTAACCTCCTTAAAGGAAATAACGTCAATAAAAGTGTGTACAAATGTTTAATTTTAGAATCAAATCGGAAATGTGCAAAATTCCGTAAAACTTACATAAAACAGACGTTGATGTCGATGTGGATGGCATATTGTCTGATATAATTGTCTAATAAACAGCGTATACCAGTAGAACTGTCAGACTAAATCCCATCTTCTCTCCAGAATCGGGTGGTAATATGAACACCATTGTACTCAAAAACGCTAAAAGAACCGTCGCCTAACTTTCAATGTATACGTCAGTTCCGATATAGATGATCCTTCTCTTGTACCAGTACTTGAAGATGATGAATAACCTTGATATTCCCATTCTCCATTCTTCTTGAAATAACTCAAACGCACTGCCTCCGTGTCGACATAAAGACTGAGTTCAATTGATGTATATCCCCATGATGTCACAATGAAGTCACATTCTTGTGTATCGAATGGGTAAATTGTTTCATCAGTTTCACAGTATGTTTTATATATACCGGAAGGAGTCCATGTAATTGGTCCATCATTTTTTATTTTCATTACAACAGTAGTGTCACTTATGACTGATATGTCACTCACTCTGAAAAAATAATATGTTACCATTGAAGGATGATGTGACTGTTTCCGGTTCCGGTCATAAACATACGCAAACACTGCATATAATAATTTCAGGCAAGGAGTACAGGAATGTATATTTAAAACCTGATTTTGATGCTTTTTCAATGAAATCCAAATTGTTCATGTATGGAGCTAGAAGAACAAACCCTTCTTATGTGTAGGGGGATTTTTTGGTCTTGTTATGCAAAACATGCTATCAATAGATCAAAAACCTTTGATAGATACCAATGCAAATGTATACTTGGTTTAGTACAATCAAGCCATTAACACAATCGATTTTTTTTATTTCTTCTAATATAGATATTTTAGTCATCGGAACTGTTCCAACATTCAATCGAAAAAAATGGATATTCTTACCACACATGTATGCACATGTCCGTTCGCTTTCCTCGCTCGGTACATGCACGTCAAAAACAGGTTGTAGTGCTAAGGTAATTTGTCAGGCCTAAGCTGCTCTCCTGTTATAATACGGCAATGAAAGGATTTCCACGTGTGAGAAAAATGTAAACCCGCACATTGAGGGAGCAACTATGTTATATAAAAAAGACAAAACAAAACGCTCTAATCTTGAACATTATACATAATATATTTAATCTTGGTGACACGGGTTCTGTCATATGTGTAATATTAGATCTATTAAAAAAGAACAAGTGAGTGAGTGTTGCTTCACGCCGTTTCAGCAAGTTTTCAGCTATATCATGGCGAGAACAAGTTTTGATGAGATGATGGTAAGATCCGCTTTGTACCAGACCTGCAACACGCTTAGATGGATTTTCATAGTGCTAGCTCACTGAAACAACACTCCTCGGATAGACATGTCGGCCCACTCGGACACATTATCCCGATTCCGAGCCAACCGGTCTTTGCTCTTTCTCTTTAATGCCGTGAGCTTAGCAGAGAAGCAACAAATACCAATCTCATAGTCCTTGGTTTGACCTGACATGGTGGCTCGACCCCACGATCTACCACAGTCTAGGCGAGCCCACTAACCATTACACCACCGATGAGGTTTATTAAAAAGAGTAATTATATATTATAAATCACAATCCATGAATAAAAATATTAAACCTAAATATACATATTTACATATGATTACATGTATCAGGATTTACTGTTAAAATGAATTAACCACACAGGGATGTCGCATGGCCCATCGTTACAAAGTATTCATCTCTTCAAATGGTATTGATTGACATGGCGTATGGTAATTAGATTTACAACTATCTAAGCCATCAGTGCCTATCAAATTCTTAGCCCCGCTCTTGACAAGGTGTGCTCGATACAACATTAATTTATGTGATAAAGTTTGTCAGTGATTTGCGGCAGGTCGCTGTTTTTTTCCGAGTTCTCTGGTTTCCTCCACCAATAAAACTGACTGCCACGATATAACTGAAATATTGTTGAAAATGGCGTTAAACACCATGAACCAAACCTAAGCTGCTAAAGTTGGCATCAATTAATCAATCAATTAATGCTTTTAAAAATAAGCAAGGCTATGTAATGGACCAGCGGCCGTCGTGGTCGTGATCGTATGGTATTTGGAATTATAGCGAACTGTGTAATCAGTGTTTATATATCACCACTAACGTTGTGAGTTCGAATCCCGTAAATGACGATGTGTGCTCTATACAACCTTTATGTGATAAAGTTGGTCAGTGACTTATGAAAGGTTGGTGGTTTTCTCTGGGTACTCCGGTTTCCTCCGCCAATAAAACTGACCACCACGATATAACCGAAATATTTTTGAATGAATTTGAATTTGAATTTTGGTGTTTAACTCCACTTTCAGCAATATTTCAGCTATATCATGGCGACTAATTTTAGTGATGGAGGAAGCCGGAGAGACCCACCGACCATGGACAAGCAACTGGTAGACTTTGTCACTTGCGGCTGCGAGTCGAGTGCACCCATTTTTGTAATTTAAAAAGCTGGGTGCGAACCCACGCCGTATTGGTGATAGGCTCGTATGAGTTGTTAGATCCAGCGACCTAACTCATTGAGCCAACCGGGCCCCTAAAATATTTTTGAAAGTGGCGTTAAACACCATAAACCCTGTAATGGACCAATTATTTTCTTATGGATGAAGGGGACGGATTTTTTTCCCACACCAAATCGTAATGAAAGCATTCATACTACCATACTACGAGCAATTAAAAATCTCAAGACAAGCTTATATTAAGAATTAGCGGTAATAACTATCGTGTTGTATAGGAATAACAGTACTGTATTTGAAGAGTTGTCGGTGTCAATTGTGGATTTGACGGACTATTTTTTTGCGGAAGGAATTTGAAAACTGCATTTCTTTGTACGTTTTCAAACTAGTGTGTACACGTTTGGAGAATTTCATAAGAATAGGAATAACTTCGCGTGGCCAGTAAAACTGCATTTGCGACTGTCAAATCCACAATTGACACCGACAACTCTTCAAATACAGTACTGTTATTCCTTAATTAGCGGTAATAACTATCGTGTTGTACATATCATACAGCAAGGATTTATATAGTAGGAAGGATATGAAACTTCGGGAGATTTAACATAGATTGTATGTAAGTATGTTGAGTGGCGAAATTACCCATAGAGCAATTCGTTGACGATGCGCGTGCCTTGATTAATCGGGTGGAAATTTTCATCGCTTCAACATTTTAAACCAGTATTTGTAAGTAAATAAAACCATAATTACAGGTATAAAGTGAAAATATTTGTTCTAAATACCAATCATTGATAAAGTATTGACTTTTTGTAGATGCATCACCCATATTTCATCAATAATTGACATTAATCGATTTTCCCTTTTGATCTTCATAATCCCGTCTATTATGGGCGGTCAAGACTCAAATTTAAATTTCAAAATCCTCTCTTCTCTCATCATACCGAATATTGAAGCGTAGCCGTCATTTTTGTGATAATATACATATTTTTCAATGAATAGAAGGAGTTTTATTGAAAACAGTGCTCCCGATTTATATTTATTAAGAATTGTTTACATCATTTGTCAAAATGGCGGCGTTCTGGGCGGAAATGGGGGGTGGCCTATTTAAAAATCAATAAACTCCCTCGTTTGCATGAAATCGACAGATCAAAGTGTACAAATGTGTATTCGATATACCAAAAAATGTATAGAACAAAACTTGGCGTGATTGGTTTCTTTGTTTTATCATTTTTAATATGTTTTTAGAGGTATGAAACTCTACTGTACTATTTTTTAATTTTTACGTGTATGAGGGGCGATACAGAATTTAAAAAAAAAACTTTCCTATTGAATCTAATTGGCAAATCCAAGGATTGTTTTGTGTAGTGTAGTATATAGACGATGTATAACACAAACTTTGGTGTAATTGGATGATTTTCCTACGAATTCTCAAGGCATTTAAAAATGAATGAATTAAGTTTTGCTCTGTACATACAAAGCTAAATTATTTCATGTATTTTTTTTATTTCTTTATATCTATGAATTATTCGCCACCCTCGATTTTACGTTATATATTTCATATAAAGCCACATTTTTCAAAAAAAAATTATTGTGAAGTTATGTTTCTAAACAGATTTTGATAATTTTTGCACAAGAAGAAGCAGAAACATTTAAAAAAATAATTTTAGCACGATTTTCGTCAGATTGCCTTTATTTTCTTATAATTTAAAGACAATTTTTTTTTCTGACGTCAAATTTGCTATATACTTAACTGAAATAAAATCGGAAAAATCAACATTTGTGTTTAAATCATCAGAAAACATAATCCATGCAGACAAACATTTCTATCAGATATACAAATAAAATTCAAAGAATTCTGCGTGTCTTGAAATAAATTTCATAAAAATCTGACCAGAGATAGCTTTAAAATAATTTTAAAAAAAATGTGGGTTTATATGAAATATATAGTAAAAAATCGAGGCTGGTGAATAATTGTTCCATGACTGTAACTACACAATTATCAATATATTTTGATTTTTCAAATGTATCCAGTAAGGTTTGAATTTTGACAGCAAAACTTAAAATATAACTAAATTATTTTTTAAACTGTGACATGTGTAAATTCATAATTTAAATTTCTGAGCCTCTCATATTTAATTTTTTTTTTTTATCTTTTTTTAAATGCAAATATTTTTTCTGCATAAATTGATGCAAATGAAAGGAACATCTACAAACTTATAACTTTATGCATGGTATGCTATGTTTTAAATTTTCAGTTCAATGTCTCTTACAATTTCATGACAAAAAAAACCAATAATAATATAATTATTCTCTACTACAAATAATTTAAATTTTACAAATATTTTCCTATTTATTCATAAAGAAATATTTCAATTAAATTCCTCAATTGTATTTAATACATTGTACATGCTAGTGTGTTATCAAACACTAATAATTAATAATCATTTCCTGTACATGTATTTTCTACCTGCCCAGGTGAACAGGGAAATGTTACCTGTGGCTTCACCAGAAAATATCTTAATATGATTAATTTATGAGTTGTATATTAGATAACCACAAGAGGTCCAGTTTTATGACTACATGCCAGGTATGCCAGGTATTGGAGGCATACCTGGCATTTATCAGACTATGCCTTGAGCTGTACTGTAGCATAAAACCTAATCTCGGACTACATAAAACCTCGCCACGCGAGATAAAGCGAGAAAATACGAGATTCATATCCTTCCTACTATATAAATCCTTGCATACAGTAAGAAATAAATACATCTTTTATAAACGAAATTATGACACTTTGTGTAAAATGGCATAGTCACTAACAAACAATACCACACAGTCTGAACAGTCAAATTTCATTCGAAAAATGTTGTTTTGTATACAATTTAAATGTTGTAAAAATTTCTGAATGAAATTACCCCCTATTTTTTCACAGCATTCAAATATATATAGACAGCTTTTAAGAAAATTTTAATAAAATTAATTTTGCTCTGACGCAGGGGAAATAACTCATATGAAAAACAAATGTCAAAAACGTGTAATTTTAGAATCAAATCAGAAATATGCAAATGACTTATTGTTAGCTATGAATATGGAAGTGACCTATTGTTACACATGTTTTTTTTATTTGGTGCAGTCTGGCATTTAGCTACTGGAAACAAAAAATAAAACAAAGTAAATGTTAAATCAGATTAAACGTAGAGGTTATTTCCTTCCGAGAATTCCTATCTACCGTTGTCATTCCAATTTTCGTTTTTCCGAAGATAAATTAAACGTCAAACCAGCGCTTTTCCGCACATGTTTCAGGAAATGTAATTGTAGGTTTTCAAAGTAGAGAGCAACCATCGTCATCAGCGTATGACGGACATTGATTGTCCGATACATAAATAAAAAAAAATCCATAACGACTTGGTGGGGATACGACTAAAGTACGACTTCAACACTTTCGTTCCGGCTTCTACCATCTGGTCTTTTTCAATAATTTGAAAGAAAATATTGTCGCATTTTTCTTCCCCATCCATCAAAACCTTCTGCTTTGCATCATGCCTTCTCTTATCAAAAGGAATATTCGTTTTTACGCCGTAGCTGAATTTCATAACACGTGACCGAATGAAATCCGGTTTATGTCCAAATAAAACAGCCCCTTTCAATACCGACATACAAGCATCTTCCGGTATTATAATTCGCTTGCCAGGGAGTGCTGCCTGGACGGAATCTTGTATCAGAGGACATTTTGAAAATCCTTCGACCATTAGAATAGTTGATAGGCCATTGGTGGAATTAATAGAAACGGTGTTTTTCATTAAGGTAATGATGCAGACAATTTTTGGTGTGAAGAGCTTTATCTTTATATCGGCTTTAAATCTCAATTTGTCACCCCTTAGAGTTATTTCGTTCACATATGCCGACGAAGCAATAGCGGATTGTAAACTCTTCCCTTCAAATTCCTGGCATTGCCTGTCTATCGAAACAAATGGAATTGTTAAATTTACTTTTGCCCTGTTCTCTGTTCCAACTGTTCGTTTTCCTGCTTCAAATTCTCGAACCAGATCTATATAAAATAAAGGGTCATTTTCTTTAAATTCTGGTATTACTTTTTCTCCAGCTACTTCTTGAAGCACTTTAAAGAATCTAGCATCAATCGACGTGCCGCCACAGACATTCCCAGTCACCCTGCATACTTCCTTCAGTTGACCATTATCCGCTGTCCCTCCTAGAATATAAAAAAATATATACACTAATATCCCTATTTTGGGATCAAACGATCACAATGAGCATGATGGCGATTTGATATGGTTGATTTTTCGTATCTTCGGTTTATGGTTTTTAACGCCACTATTAACAGATATTCCAGTTATATATTGACGGCTATGAAGAAAAGGTTTTAATAGTGATGGTCAAAAAACGTTAGAGAATACCGAAGGGGAAATCAACAATGGACAACCCAGAGACACTGGCAACACCGGGTACACAAGATACATGACGTAAATAAACGTTAGAGAATACAGAAGTGGTAATCAAGAATGGAAAATCTAGAGACATTGGGTACGCAAGCAACAGGACGAAAATAAACGTTAGAGAAAACTGAAAGGGCAATCAAGAATGGACAATCCAGAAACACTGGCAACACCGGGTACACAAGACACGGGACGAAAATAAACGTTAGAGAAAACCGAAGGGGCAAACAAAAATGGACAACCCAGAGACACTGGCAACACCGGGTACACAAGATACATGACGTAAATAAACGTTAGAGAATACAGAAGAGCAATCAAGAATGGACAATCTAGAGACACTGGGTACGCCAGCAACAGGACGAAAATAAACGTTAGAGAAAACCGAAAGGGCAATCAAGAATGGACAATCCAGAAACACTGGCAACACCGGGTACACAAGACACGGGACGAAAATAAACGTTGAAAAAAACCGAAAGGACAAACAAAAATGGACAATCTAGCGATACTGGCAACACCAGGTACACGAGACACAGGCCGAATATAAAGGTTAGAGAATACAGAAGGGACAATCAAGCATGGACAATCTAGAGACACTGGCAGCACCGGGTACACAAGACACAGGACGAATATAAACGCTAGAAAAAACAGAAGAGGCAATCAAGAGTGGACAATCCAGAGACACTGACAACACCTGTACACAAGAAACAGGATGAAAATGTACGTTAGAAACAACCGAAGGGGCAATCCAAAATGGACAATCCAGAGACACTGGTAACATTGGGTACACAGGACGAAGAAAAACAAAGCATAAAAACACAGCACAATATGTGTTGGAAACCACTATGCGCAAACAAATAACGTAAATACGACATGAGTCCTCATACTCACAACGTAAGAACACATAATAGGACCACACAAAAAAAAAAACTAAAAAGATGAGTAACATGGACCCTACCAAAGAAAAAGCAGAGGGTGAACTGCTTCTTATAGGAAACCCGCCGTGCGCAGCGGCGTGAGCGGTTAGAAATAAGATAACCGATAAGAATTAGTAGCATAATAGTAAACTGTAAGATAAAGGAAAGATACAAAATTCCGAATTGCGTTTTCGGTTCTTCTGATTAGACTAATCCGGCTACCGTAGCGGCCCCTGGGCATACACCCAACCGGTACAGCTCTAATCTTCATTAGAACTTACTTACAATTCGGACCCTAGCAAACTAGAAAGTGACAGATGACAGCCCCGCTTGAAAGATACCAAGTCGGGGTCTCAGCTATAGTGGCTGGTAACTGGTTCCAGTTTCGGGTGGGTCTAGGAACGAAACTGTACTTGAAAACATCTGATCTTGTATGGTACTGCTGCATCGTCTTTGAGTGGTTGGATCTTGTCTTGCTGTTGGCTGGTATGAGGTTGTTGGATGATGAAATATCCACTAGGTCGTTGATGATCTTGAAAAACATTACAAGTTATTTTTTTGTTCTTCTTGACTAGTGTCTCCCACTCTAAATTATCTAACATGTCGGTGACGCTGCTGGTGTTCCTGTAACGGTTTGTGGCATACCAAGCGGTCCGACGTTGTACCATTTCTAGTTTCTTGATTGATTGTATTCTGTATGGGTTCCAGATTGAGGCGCAATATTCCAGATTTGGTCTTATAAGTGAAAAGTATGCGGCTGATTTGTTATCTTGATT
>MJUT01037920.1:127942-180101 GCA_002080005.1 Gigantidas platifrons
CCCGGAGTTCACTTTAGGCTTTTAGTGGGATTCTTTGGTTCTCTGTGTAATGTTTTGCAGATGATGTTCGTGTTGTTTAACAGTAACACTCCCGGAGTTCACTTTAGGCTTTTAGTGGGATTCTTTGGTTCTCTGTGTAATGTTTTGCAGATGATGTTCGTATTGTTTAACAGTAACACTCCCGGAGTTCACTTTAGGCTTTTAGTGGGATTCTGTGGTTCTCTGTGTAATGTTTTGTAGATGATGGTCGTGTTGTTTAACAGTAACACCCCCGGAGTTCACTTTCGGCTTTTAGTGGGATTCTTTGGTTCTCTGTATAATGTTTTGTAGATGATGTTCGTGTTGTTTAACAGTAACACTCCCGGTGTTCACTTTAGGCTTTTAGTGGGATTCTTTGGTTCTCTGTGTAATGTTTTGTAGATGGTGGTCGTGTTGTTTAACAGTAACACCCCCGGAGTTCACATTAGGCTTTTAATGGGATTCTTTAGTTCTCTGTGTAATGTTTTGTAGATGGTGGTCGTGTTGTTTAACAGTAACACCACCGGAGTTCACTTTAGGCTTTTAATGGGATTCTTTGGTTCTCTGTGTAATGTTTTGTAGATGATGGTCGTGTTGTTTAACAGTAACACTCCAGAGTTCACTTTAGGCTTTTAGTGGGATTCTTTGGTTTTCTGTGTAATGATTTGTAGATCGTTGTTTGTACGTTTTCTGTTGACCATTGCATCGTCTGTACTTCGATTCTGATTACCCGCCTGGTATCTTCAAACTCTTCTTGCTTTTTAATGTATTTCCATTTATTTGCGAATACTGTTGTCCAACACGATTTCTATATCAGATTATGTTCGTATCGTTTGACACAATGGATGTCACATGTGGAGTATCTGAGTTCACCCTAGGTCCTTAGTGTGATTCATGTTGCTTGATCTTTTGTTTTCTGTGTAATGTTTTATAAATAGTTGTACTTGTCCCTTTGTCCTTTTCTTTTGGCCATTGTACTGTCTGTCCTTCGACATCCGGCTTTTGATTTCCCTTCTGGTATCTTCAATCTTCTCTTGAACAATAGCAACATTAACGTTTTTTTTAATATGATAATAGGTGTTACCTAACTTGGGACGAAGTCCAATAATTTTTTAAAACAATATATCGGGGACCAAACTCCGGACAGTTTTCGTATCCGCTACCGAACATGGTTCATAACCGGAAGTAGTAAATAAACTTTATTGTACTATAGCTTTAGTTTGCACATTTTGTTGTTCATGTGCGATGCTTTATTCACGAGAAAATCCGTCATTAGTTTTATACATCATACAAATTATAAACATTGTCGGTCATCTTTGTTTATGGTTGTCGAGGACTACTTCACGCTCTATCTCGCGATATTTTGAACAGGTTGCATTTCTCACGAGAGCTGCAACTTGATTTTTTTTCTACATCCTTGTACCCGTTCTTGATTTTATTTATACAATATGTCATTTTTAGTTCTTTGATACTCGTGCCCCTACAAGAGCATTTTTTTACTGCATCGAATTTTTTGCAGAAACCCACTGTAGCTGTACATATATTGCTTCCGGTATGTCATTTCCGGTGCATGAAAATTTAGGCATTAGTATATAGAAAAAAATTGCTATTTCTACCATAGTTGGGACTTCGTCCCATATTAATATGATAATAGGTGTTACCTAACTTGGGACGAAGTCCAATATTTTTTTTAAACAATATTAACTCGGATATATGAACCTAATATGAGTAGGCATGGCCTATAGAGAGGACGTTTATAAGTATTTGAAATTAAATGATATAAATGATACTAAAAATACGATACCTTTACATTTTGTGCATATACCTATTAATCATTTTTCTGATTCTTGTTAGACTTCTTCTTCTTCATCTTTAGTTGCGGAATAGCGCTGAACATACTGAGCATTAATTTCCAGCTTGAACTAACATCGTCTAGCTTGTAGTTGTAACTAGATGTAATACTTTATACAACAGAAGCTCTTCAACCTATTGGGGAAGGCGGGGGTTATGGTTTTTTGTCCTAAAAAATATTATGATTTAGAAGGGAAAGAAATTAAATAATCTGTCACAGCAGTGGCCACAAAAAAAATATTCTGCTTTACATAAGAATAAAAAAAATCATCTGGTTTAAGAGTATTGTTTTGAAAAAATAATAATAAATGCCATTTATTTAAGAGATTGACCTGTATAAACTGAATAAAAAACCAGTGTGTCATTGTTTTTTTATATAATAAAGATCTGAACTTGTTTAATTAAAATCCTCACTTGTTTATTTTCAGGTACAAATGCGAGATATAACATGGAAATTTATAGTATATATGGGCTATATGCATAGCATCTAAATATGAATACTGGCTCACACCTTTATACAAAGCATTGAAGCAAAATTATATTTTGACTTGGTAAGAAAAAAAATAATTTAGTTTGATTGCAATTGGAAAAAAATAAAGATGTGTCCAACTGTTTAAAAAAAAAATTCAGATCAGTACAAAAAACATAACCCTCCCCCTTTTCAAGTTAAATGGTTGTTCCCTTTGTAATACTTTATACAACAGGAGCAGCTCTTCAACCTATTAAACATTTTTTTGATTCTTGTTAGACTTGAACTAACATCTTCTAGCTTGTAACTAGATGTAATACTTTATACAACAGAAGCTCTTCAGCCTATTAAACATTTTCTTTCTGATTCTTGTTAGACTTGAACTAACATCTTCTAGCTTGTAACTAGATGTAATACTTTATACAACAGAAGCTCTTCAACCTATTAAACATTTTCTTTCTGATTCTTGTTAGACTTGAACTAACATCTTCTAGCTTGTAACTAGATGTAATACTTTATACCACAGCTCTTCAACCCATAAAACATTTCTTTCTGCTTCTGGTTAGACTTGAACTAACATCTTCTAGCTTGTAACTAGATGTAATACTTTATACCACAGCTCTTCAACCCATAAAACATTTTTTTCTGCTTCTGGTTAGACTTGAACTAACATCTTCTAGCTTGTAACTAGATGTAATACTTAAAACAACAGAAGCTGTTCAACCTACTAAACATTTTTCCTGCTTCTGGTTAGATTTGAGAACTAAATCTTCTTATAGTTTGTACACATGTCAAGAAGCAGGGTATAAGAATAAAAAATATTGACACATTATTAGATAGAAAGCATTATCAAATACCATCCACAATTTTTTGTGTAGGAGAAATTAGGAAAAAAATTGCCCAAGCTGGTGACAGTGATGCAAGTTTGTGTTTACACAAGACCTAAAAATTGTATGCGAAATTGATATTGAAGTATTTTTTTTTTAATTTATTGAACGAAAATACAATATTTTATTTAATAAAAACAAAAAAAGTTGCTATTAATTTATTTAAATCTTTTTCATGAAAGTATTTACTTTTGTATCTATGTTGGCTTTACACATGTGGGCTTAAATGTCAGCGCCTACATATTTTAGTCTCCTGTGCGGATTCCAGAAATAGTCTATTCTCAATTTGTATCATGTCTTCATTGTTATGATTCTCCATTTTGGCGTGAAGAATTTGTAAACACACTCCCTATGAAACATGCTACTTGATTTAGTGTGTAAACTGACAAGGATCATGATACAAAAAGTTGCATGATACAAGTATCGCGATACTTGCTTTACCGTGTAACAGGGCCTTTATGGATGAAATACGTAAGATCGGTAAACTGCTAAAAAAAAACAACTTTTTAATCTTCTCCTCAGAAACTACTGGGCCAATTGCAACCAAACTTTGGTGGAATGGTCCTTAGATGGCCCCCTTCCAAAATTGTGTCCGGTGTTCCCGACTTCAAACCAAGATGGCCACCAAGCTAAAAATAGAAAAAAGGGGGGATGAAATTTCAATTGTCTATTGCTGCTTTAGTATAAGTCAAAATCAGCTCAAATTTTAACTGCAGCTACATGGCAATGAGTAGTTTAACATATATTACGGGTTTTTCTGTGAAATTTTTCGTGCAGCCAATTTATACAGATTTATGCAAATTAGGCATATTTTGTACTTTTCGTCCTTTATTTCAAAAACTATAAGAGGTAGATGTTAAATTCATGTTCAGCATGTCAAGATCTATCTACCCTGCAATTTTGAAGCAAACCTGATCACCCATCTTGGAGTTATTGCCCTTTTTTCATCAAATTTTCAAAATTTTAATACTTTTCGTCCTTTATTTCAAAAACTATAAGAGATAGATGTTAAGTTTAAACTGCAAACATGTTCAGCATGTCAAGATCTATATACCATACAATTTTGAAGTCAATCCCATAACCCAATTTTGGAGTTATTGCCCTTTTTTCATCAAATTTTAAAAACTTTAATACTTTTCATCTTGTATTTCAAAAACTATAAGACATAGATGTTAAGTTTAAATTGCAAACATGTTCAGTATGTCAGGTTCTACGTACCCTGAAATTTTGAAGTAAATCTGATTACCCATCTTGGAGTTATTGCCCTTTTTTCATCAATTTTTTTATTTTTTATTTTCATACTTCCGTCTTATATTTCAAAAACTATAAGAGATAGATGTTAAGTTTAATCTGCAAGCATGTTCAGTATGTCAAGATCTATCGACCCACAGTCGAACTTAGCTTAACATAGGACCCTATGGGAAATTCACATAAAAATCTTCTTGTCTGGAACCAGTTGCTCAATTGGAACCAAACTTTGATAAAATGTTCATTGGATGGTCCTCTTCCAAAATTGTGTCTGATGGTCCCGCCTTCTGACCAAGATGGCTGCACAGCTGAACTTAGTTTAACATAGGACCCTATGGGAAATTCACATAAAAACCATCTTGTCTGGAATCAGTAGCTCAATTAGAACCAAACTTTGATGGGATTGTCATTCGATGGTCATTTTCCAAAATTGTGTCCGGCAGTCACGCTCTCCCACCAAGATGGCACACCACAGTGCAGATGCGTTGTTATTGAAAGCAGCTTTGATCCAGGTGAGCGATTACAGGATCCTGTGAGCCTCTGGTTTTTCTGCGTTACCAGACTACTTGGGATGAGCCACGGACTTTTCGTTTTTTTTTCAGAAAACGAGAGGGAAAGTAAGTCGCACATTTCCTTAACCAGTATATACATGTATACTATTATTTTTTTTTATTTCAAATAAGCTTTATGCCATGTAATGTAAAAATTATTTCTGTCCCCAGATATTCATTTATATCTAGTGAAAGTGGTCTGCTATTTTCAAGATCGTCTACACAAACTTGTGAGGTAAAAATACCGATTTTGCTGAGAAAAAAAAGACATTGCATATTGTGAGTAAGCTGTCCTCTTTTTTGCTAGGGGCCCGAGTGGCTCAATGCATTAGGTTGCTCGATCTAACAACTCATACAAGCCTATAACCAATGCGGCGTGGGTTCGCGCCCGGCTTTGTAAATTATAAAAAATGCTGCACTCGACTCGCAGCCGCAAGTGATAAAGTTTACTAGTTGCTTGCCCATGGTTGGTGGTTCTCTCCGGTTACTCCGGCTTCCTCCACCACCAAAACTGGTCACCATGATATAGCTGAAATATTGTTGAAAGTGGCGTTAAAAACCAAAAATCAAATCAAATCTTTTTTGTTAAGGGGCCCGGGTGGCTCAATGAGTTAGGTGCTGGATCTAACAACTCAAATTAAAAATGGACATGCCAGGAAAACTGGCAACATAGGTTACACAAAACTAAGAAAAACTAACAAACACACAACACAATATGTGTTGGACACCACTATACCTAAACAAACACAAATAACGTAAATAGGATTTTTGATTTTTGGTGTTTAACACCACTTTCGACAATATTTCAGCTATATCATGGCGACCAGTTTTAGTGGTGGAGGAAGCCGGAATACCCGGATAGAACCACCGACCATGGGCAAGCAACTGGTAAACTTGATCACTTGCGGCTGCGAGTCGAGTGCACCCTTTTTGTAATTTACAAAGCTGGGCGCGAACCAACGCAGTATTGGTGATAGGCTCGTATGAGTGGTTAGATCCAACGACCTAACTTATTGAGCCACCCGGGCCCCTGATAATGTAAATAAGACATGAGCCCTCCTACAAACAACAGGAGATAAAGACAAACCGAACATCGTTTTTATGCGGAAATCGTAACGGACATCACAACACCGAACTCAGAACGTAAACACACAAAATAGAACAACACAAAACAAAAACTAAAAACAATTAGCAAAACGGACCCAATCAAAAGCTTGAATTTAGAAGTAAAGAACTCAACAACACTAGTCACAGTTTTACATCATCAAACGCTCTATAAAAAATAGTAAAATATTGGTCTTAAATAATCAGAGCAGTTGGGTATAATAGTCTAACACTTTCATTCTTATATGTGGAGAGCACTTGTATACGATATGACCGCATTATTTTACTAAGAAGGGAGGTTTGGACCTTTAAAACTAGTTTAACCCCGCCACATTTCATAAAAATGCCTGTAACAAGTCAGGACAGTGAGCGATCATGTGTTTGTGTGTTATGGGTATTTTGCCCCTTTCTGTGATTTATCTATTGGGTTTTTAGAACTATTTCGATATTATGATATTTTTTGCTTTTCGTTGTATTTCTACATAAAACTTTGTTCTTAGGTTCATTATTATTAGCAAATCGCCCAAATTATAAAGAAAAATAATATATTTCGTGTTGTTTGAGATTTAATATGTTGCTTTGATTTACCTTATATTTGTGTTGTTGCTTATGTAAACATAACGTCTCTCATATTTTCTTTTTAAACCAATTATTCATCGAAGCATGGTAAATTTAATGACGGCCTTTAAAAGGTTTCAAAGAAATGCATTTTAAACATTATAATTAGGCTGTAAATGTTATCGTTCTCGGAAGGGAATAACATTCGGAGAATTGTATATAAAATAAAATGCATTAAATTATTTAGGTTCAAGGACAAATCAGGGGCGACTATCTATAAAAATTGGGTTTTCAGGTTAGAAAGACAATTTCAACCTATAATGAATGTCTTCTATCAGACAAGGCAATGTATTTAAGCAAACTATATTATTCCAATAGCTTGTGCACAGAAAATCGAACTGGTAGGTGGTTATCGAAGTTAGATAACCTGTTGTACAAAATCAGATGCTGATGGTACCGTATCGCCATGCTTAGGACAATATGCATAAACTCTATGGTAATTGTGTATGACGTAATTTAGAAAAATGTTGTTGATTTTATCCGAAGGCAAAACGAATCAATTGTATTAGATTGTTTATCATTAATATATAAAACAAGATTGAAAATACAGTCATAAGCAGGATTCCTTGGCCAAGCGTTGAATTTGGTTGCATACTGCTACACTATGTTGATTTTCCATCGTTTGCGTCGACGTATAGACGTCTGAACACCGGGAGCCGTAATCAGTGAATATAAATGGTATTGAGCAGTTTATTAACGGTTTGTTCAGTAAACGAAACATCGGTAATCTAGGTAACTTTTGGTGATCCTGTTTAGGCTCTGTGGTTTACTTACTCCCAAAACATTTTAGATTATTTGGTCTCCCAACCTTTCGACAGTGAGCGTACCTAATGAAGGTTATTCCATAAACCCGTCATGTGCACTAAATTAGATATCTACATTTTTATTTGACAGAATCAAAGATTTGTATAAATTAAATAAAAAGACACACCCAGTGGGTACTGGATACAAACATAAATTTATTAAGTGGTTAAAGATACTTATTATTGTTACTCGATCTTTAGTTTTATATATATGCTTTGTAGATCGTTGCTTGTCCTTTGGTACTTTTTGTTTTGGTCTGTTCTTCTTCAATATACGGATTCAGATTACCCCTATGGTATCTTCAAACTCTTCTTAAAACATTTTGAGTAAGGTGCGCTGACTACGTTTGTTTTTACTATTGCATTGCAATGTTATACATTTTTATTTCTGAAAATACCAAAGGGGTATTCAGAATCCCCATACCGCATAAGACCAGACAACATAATGGCCAAAACAAAATAGTACAAACAACGATCTACAAAGCATAGACATAAAACTAAAGATCCAGTAACACGAACCCCATTGTGAGTAAGGTACGTTTACTACTTTTGTTTTTACTATTTCATAGCAATACATTTTATATTATTAATTTTTAACTCCCGATGCGGAAAGAATTCACTGCCCAGGTAATTACATAGTTTTAATTTATGTTAAATTAAACACCTAGTTTTTTAACTAAACAACCCACTCAAATTTATTTATCAAAAATAATAAATTCCCAGTAAGTTAACCATTCTAATTTTGTCCTATCTTTATTTTCATTAAAAAACGCAAAAAACCCCGCCTACTCAAATTTATTCCTACAAACTAATATACCTGTACGTTAGCAATTCTAACGAACTTGATGATCCCGTTGATATATAGTCTTCCACGAAGGATCCTGTATTATATATATATCGTTTCTTTTGTTCGTGCACTCCTCTAACGTTCTGGTATACGACTCTTCACAAAATATTCACCGGAGCCCAACAATTTGATACGATATAACATACACTCTTACATTGATTTCGGCAAAATGTAGTTTACATATACTTTACAAAAAAATTAAAGACCACTTTGGGAAAAAAATTGAATTAATTACAATAAATAGATTTATTAACATGGATATCTTTTTCAAATGATTCATTGTGGTAGATTAAAATATCATTAAAACCGATATACATGTAACGGACGTTTGTGATAACTAACTCCCATAAAACACTCATTTGGATTGGTGTTTAACGCCTTTTATGACCACTATTACAGAGCATAATATTTACGATTTAACCAAACGTTTCAACCTGTATTGCCGTTAGGTTCCACGGTTACTGCCAAAATGAAAGCAAACATATGGGCTAATGAGCTTATGAAGTTCATCCAATTACTCTCCGATGGGGAGAAATTTGACAAAACAATCAATTTTAATGGTTGAGCGTAACATGTTTAATAAGCCACAATTTGCATTTCAGGGAAAAAATAATAATAAAATTAAAACGTTAGACCAATTTATAACTGTTTTTTTTCTATATACATGACGATATATTGTTAGAAATGTAAAGAAGCAGTCGGGGATCTCATGACAAATATGGAAATAGTTAGATAAATAGCAAGAGGTGATGATCAATGGCTAAAGTATGATCAGAAATTTAGAAACACAAAATGTCAGTTGTAAACGTTAGATAAAACAGAAGGGGTAACCAAGAATGTACAATCCAGAGACACTGGCAACATTAGGTGCACAAGACACAGGACGAAGACAAACAAAACAAAACACAACACAGAAAACTAAAATGTAATAGACCCTGATTATTCCAATGACCAGAAAATATCGAAAATTGTACGTGGAGTTCGATTTATCCACATAAGTTTGATATGTGTACGCTCATTGCTAAAAGATTGTAGAGCCAAATTGGCTAAAAGTCTGTGAAATCGAGAAAACCGAAAAGCGTTAACAGTATAAGCAAAGTCTGCTTTATATGCATTTGATGTTGTGCAAACTTTTCTTCAGATATTATTTTAATATAAATAGGCAATTATCAGTTCAGATATTATCTACCCAAATGTATAAAGCGATGAATTTTCTCACAATAATTTCAATGGTGTCGGCTATATTTTTGTTAAATCATTTTTTTTAATTACTTGATTTTTGTACTGTTAACATCGAAAATGTCTTTGAACTTGGTGGTAGTGATAAATAAACATGTTACTCAATTTGAGTCTAGTGAGTTAACATTGTAATGCGGACGCAATTCTTTCAGACTGATTCTACAAGAAAAAAAAATATCTCCCAGCGATTAAGTATTATTATATACCATATTAACAAAATACTGCTCAGACCAGCTAATGTGGGTCCCGGGTCACTATGTGTAGCATGTGTAGTCACGTGAACAGATACGGTGTTGAAAAAACTGTCGATACTCATAAAATATTGACAAATGCAATACATTGATTTAAACAAGGAAAAAGGGGGAAAAAAAGGGGGGTGGGGGTGAATTTTATTTGTGAATTTTACAGTTAAAAAAATGTTATGTTTCGACAGTTTAAAGAGAAAAATAAAAATTTGTTGCGACTAAAGCTTAAATCAGCATTAATAATTGAACAAATATCAGTGGTTTTGTAAATGAGATTTATTTTAAATTGTAAATCTGAATTTATTATTTATTAATTTACTATTAATGATACAATTTTATATCCCTTGAGGGGAGAGGGGGGCTATAATGCAAATTTGAAATAAAAACACAGGACCGGACTTTAAGCCCGATGATGGTGTAACCTTCTGACCTCAAACCAAGATCTCTGATTGGTCAGAGATCAAATGTTTTGTGATCATTGCTGTACAGAATAGAACATGTTCTATCCCAAAGTGTGTATCAAGCAATTTCTAAATGTTGCATGATACAGAGTAATAACACTGTTTACACTGTATTTTTTGGTTGATGATACAAGTATCATGATTCTTGCTTTACCGTGTAACAGGGGTTTAACTCTTCAACAAAATCACATAAAACTTTTTTTGAGGTAAAATACATCAAAACCAACATTATAAGAAGCATTTCAATGAATATAATGCAAAAAAAAATATGCTTCTTGACTTCCATGTCATCTCTTGTCTTCATTTCGAGTTTCTAGCGGTTTACCGATCTTACGTATTTCATCCATAACTCTTCACAAAATCACATAAAACGTTTTTCGAAGGTAAAATGCATTGAAACCAACATGCTATTACAATATATAATCAATTAAACGCATATAATACAAAAAATATGTTTCTTGACGTCTCTTTTCTTCAATTTACGTCTTTTGACTTCTCTTGTCTTCATTTCGAGTTTTTTTTTAAACATTTTACCGATCTTACGTATTTCATCAATAACTCTTCAAAAATCATATAAAACGTTTTTAGAGAGGTAAAATACATCAAAACCAACATTATAATTAGCATTTCAACGCATATAATCCAAAAATATGCTTCTTGACTTCCATGTCATTTCTTGTCTTCATTTCGGGTTTTTAGCGGTTTACCGATCTTGCGTATTTCATCCATTACTCTTCACAAAATCATATAAAACATTTATTGGGGGGTAAATTACATCAAAACCAATATGATAATCAACATTTCAACGCATATAATGCAAAAAATATGCTTCTTGACTTCCATGTCATCTCTTGTCTTCATTTCGAGTTCTCGAGTTTTAGCGGTTTTCCGATCTTACGTTTTTCATCCACAACTCTTAAAAAAATCACATAAAACGTTTTTCGAAGGTAAAATATATTGAAACCAACATGCTATTACAGTATATAAGTATTTAAACTTATATAATGCAAAAATATGCTTCTTGACGTCTCTTCCCTTCAATTTCCTTCTTTTGACTTCTCTTGTCTTCATTTCGAGTCACCGGCTGCGGAACCATAGCCCTTTATGGTCCCTTTTTTTTCGGTTGCCAAATAGATGTATTATTTTAATTTACTGAACAAAATAAAATATTTTATTTTTTTAAAACAAAACAAAGTTGCTATTATTATTATTTTTTTATGACAGTAGATACTTTCGGATTTAAGCTGGCTTACACATCCGGGTATTATGGTGCCCCAATTCTCGCAGTTATATAGACGAGAGAGCGACGCGAGAAATTGAGCATCAGTGTGTAGTCTACGTGGGGGGTCTAGCGACGTGTTCTACAGTAATGAGGACTAATCGTCTAGTTCTAGTTGTAATAATTTTTACAATTAAAGAATTCTTTTTCATATCTTGATTTCCAAGGTCCATCTTATTTTTAGTTCTTACATGGTTAATATATGAGTACCAAGAAAAAATTCCTTTCTTACGAAGAGACTTAGAAAGAGAAAAACATTCTTTTAAAGTTTCAGGTGTATCAACTGCAAGTAATCGATCTTCATAAAGTAAAGATTGAGTCGTCGCCACCAATAAGGGCCCCTTTCGCTGGTCGCGTCACATATACATATTGTTTTAAGTGCCGTAAATAGTAGGGTTCCATACATGTATCAACCAATCGGATGAACACTGAATATAAATTTAGAATATATACTGAATATTACATGTCAAAATCTGTATCACATGCCATAATATGATAATAGGTGTTACCTAACTTGGGACGAAGTCCAATAATTTTTTTAAACAATATATATCGGGGACCAAACTCCGGACAGTTTTCGTATCCGCTACCGAACATGGTTATTTGAACAGGTTCCACTTCTCACGAGAGCTGCAACTTGATTTTTTTCTACATCTTTGTACCCGTTCTTGATTTTATTTATACAATATGTCGTTTTTAGTACTTTGATACTCGTGCCCCTACAAGAGCAATTTTTCACTGCATCGAATTTTTTGCAGAAACCCACTGTGGCTGTACATGTATTGCTTCCGGTATCTCATTTCCGGTGCATGAAAATTTAGTCATTAGTATATAGAAAAAAATTGCTATTTCTACCATAGTTGGGACTTCGTCCCATAATATGATACTAGGTGTTACGTATATACCTAACTTGGGACGAAGTCCAATAATTTTTTTAAACAACATATCGGGGACCAAACTCCGGACAGTTTTCGTATCCGCTACCGAACATGGTTCATAACCGGAAATAGTAAATAAACTTTATTGTACTATAGCTTTAGCTTGCACATTTTATTGTTCATGTGCGATACTTTATTCACGAGAAAAGCCGTCATTAGTTTTATACATCATAAAAATTATAAACATTGTCGGTCATCTTTGTTTATGGTTGTCAAGGACTACTTCACGCTCTATCTCGCGATATTTTGAACAGGCATATGGTTCCACTTCTCACGAGAGCTGCAACTTTATTTATTTTTTCTACATCCTTGTACCCGTTCTTGATTTTATTTATACAATATGTCGTTTTTAGTACTTTGATACTCGTGCCCCTACAAGAGCAATTTTTTACTGCATCGAATTTTTTGCAGAAACCCACTGTGGCTGTACATGTATTGCTTCCGGTATGTCATTTCCGGTGCATGAAAATTTAGTCATTAGTATATAGAAAAAAAATTGCTATTTCTACCATAGTTGGGACTTCGTCCCATATAATATTTGTTCAAAGTAGACCGAGAGTGGATCCAGATTTTCTTAAAAGAGGGGGCAAATAGGAGCTTCCGTCGTTTTTTAAGTCCCGATCTAGGTACGAAACATCTGCATCCGATTTTCTGTACAGATTTAACCATGTATTGACTTCCGGTATGTCATTTCCGTGCATGAAAATTTAGTCATTAGTATATAGAAAAAAATTGCTATTTCTACCATAGTTGGGACTTCGTCCCATATTAAATTGTTTTTGTCTTCTTCAGAAAATACAATTTTACACAGACGTTGAACAAATTGCCGCCATAGGTATACAATGTGCTGAAAGTAGACATAATAAAGAATGTAATTATATACTGGTAGGTATTAAATATATATAAAAACAAATATTAATTTACATTTTAGTGATATTTATTTTTCAAAAAAGATTTGAATTTTATTAGCTATATATGAGTGATTGCTACTACCCCTTATTTCATGTCATGTCAATAGTCATGTGATATTTACATCATATCACGTGATTTTTTTTTTGCAAAATGGCAGACAAGCATAGATAGTCAGCTTTGGAATTAAAGATATTTTATTGCTCTAATAACAATAATGGGACTTGGCACTATTTATAGCAACAAAAGGAAGTGATTTCCTAACATATCAAGTAAATACAATTATTTTTAAACATGCTTTATATATTATAGAGTCCAAAAGATTTACAATTGTCTAAAATCATCTATAGAACCAACACACATCTCCAAAAGTATTTATTTTCCTTTCCTTTCTTTCATATATTGTGTCTAACTATGTTTTTGTATATAATCATTCTGTGTTTATCATTATATACATGTTAGATCATATCATTGCGCATGCTAATGCATATTGTAAGTAATTGTATTCGGGAGCAGTGTGTCCGATCCCTATTTGATATAGTTAGCAAAGGAAAATATGCTCAAGCTATAACAACATTATAAACACCGCCTCCTTTAATGGACAACATAGACGTCTACTACAATATGGAATTAAACCATGAGCAATAATATTGATAAACTTTGTAAATTGCAAACAGTCTATAAGGTCTATGATGAGTTTGAAGATACAAAAGTGGTAATCGGAATCCGTATATTGAAGAAGAAAATACAATACAATGACTAAAAGATACCAAAGGGGTAATCAGAATCCGTATATCGAAGAAGGAAAGACAATACAATGACTAAAAGATATCAAATGGGTAATCAGAATCCGTATATTGAAGAAGAAAATACAATACAATGACTAAAAGATACCAAAGGGGTAATCAGAATCCGTATATCGAAGAAGGAAAGACAATACAATGACTAAAAGATATCAAATGGGTAATCAGAATCCGTATATCGAAGAAGAAAATACAATACAATGACTAAAAGATACCAAAGTGGTAATCAGAATCCGTATATCGAAGAAAGAAAAGACAATACAATGACTAAAAGATACCAAAGGGGTAATCAGAATCCGTATATCAAAGAAAGAAAATACAATACAATGACTAAAAGATACCAAAGGGGTAATCAGAATCCGTATATCAAAGAGGAAAAGACAATACAATGACTAAAAGATATCAAATGGGTAATCAGAATCCGTATATCAAAGAAAAAAAGACAATACAATGACTAAAAGATACCAAAGGGGTAATCAGAATCCGTATATCAAAGAAAGAAAAGACAATACAATGACTTAAAGATACCAAAGGGGTAATTAGAATCTGTATATCGAAGAAGGAAAAGACAATATAATGACTAAAAGATGCCAAAGGGGTCAATCTAATTAAAATTATATCTCTCACTTTGCTCTTGTTTATTTATATTTCGCGCGTGTGAGATCTAACGCAAGCCTGTAGACATCGTATTCTGGTGATCTAGGGTCAAACAAAATATTGTCCATTCAAATGATCGCTTACGAGATCTTGAAAGTGGATTTATGCAAGGGACGTAACTCTTGGTGCTAATGAATTATGTAAGAATCCATTCGGAATTCTTCCAATGTTATATATACCGACTATGTCGGAGCCCGATTGTTCCGACAACTGTTTACATTTCCGGAGACAAGAAGACGTCTTCAGGTGAAAATTCATAATTTACGACACAAATCAATGGCATTTAGAAGCCCTCTCACGCCTAGGCGTATTTATTACAAATCAAATATAAAAAATGTATGTGTGCTTATTATGTGTGATATCAGAAAACCATTTTGATTGGCTGTTCTGAGGGTCGTTACCTTTATTTGCATCTCATTACATATGCGTGACCCTAGGTCACCAGAATGCAATGTCTACAGGCTTGCGTTAGATCTCCCACGCGCGAAATATAAATAAACGAGCAAAGTGAGAGATCTAATTTTAATTAGATTGCCAAAGGGGTAATCAGAATCTGTATATCGAAGAAGGAAAAGACAATACAATGACTAAAAGATACCAAAGGGGTAATCAGAATCTGTATATCGAAGAAGGAAAAGACAATATAATGACTAAAAGATACCAAAGGGGTAATCATAATCCGTATATCAAAGAAAGAAAAGACAATACAATGACTAAAAGATATCAAAGGGGTAATCAGAATCTGTATATCAAAGAGGAAAAGACAATACAATGACTTAAAGATATCAAAGGGGTAATCAGAATCCGTATATCAAAGAGGAAAAGACAATACAATGACTAAAATATATCAAATGGGTAATCAGAATCCGTATATCGATGAGGAAAGACAATACAATGACTAAAAGATACCAAAGGGGTAATCAGAATCCGTATATCAAAGAAAGAAAAGACAATACAATGACTTAAAGATATCAAATGGGTAATCAGAATCCGTATATCGATGAGGAAAGACAATACAATGACTAAAAGATACCAAAGGGGTAATCAGAATCCGTATATCAAAGAAAGAAAAGACAATACAATGACTAAAAGATACCAAAGGGGTAATCAGAATCCGTATATCGAAGAAAGAAAATACAATACAATGACTAAAAGATGCCAAAGGGGTAATCAGAATCTGTATATCGAAGAAAGAAAAGACAATACAATGACCAACAGATACCAAAGTACAAAAGGACAAACGACGATCTACAAAACATGCACATACAATACGACGATTCCGTGACAAGACGTTCTCCTGACTTGGAGGAAGAATTCGTACCGCCGATCACGTGACTTCATAAAAAATCTAGGCATTTTTGGCAGCAATCGTAACTACTCGGCCATTCTCGCTACCCTGCAAATAACCTCGTACGTAGATAGTAGATATTCTTCTTAAATTGTTTGCCGGAAGTTAATTAAAAATAAGCCGCACAAAAATATAGTCCACAAAAATCCAATATGGAAGACATACTAAGTAAAATCTAATCATGCAAACTAATTAAAACTTTAACTTTTATCCATGAAAATAATTGAAATATAGAAAATTGCTTAAAATATAACTTTATCAAACTTTCATGTAACTGATATTTGAAAAGTAGTGCGATTTATACGCCTAATGCATACGAGGTTATTTGCAAGGTAGCGAGAATGGCCGAGTAGTTACGATTGTTTTAGCAGTAGACACTGTAGTCCTATAATATATGACTTCGCATTTATAAAGTCTAATTTTAACGTTTTCATGCTGATTTTTTCTTCTTTTTTTTTTTTTGAAATGCGGAGTCATATCGGAAATGTCAAAATGTACGTAGCACTTTCCGATGTCATTTCAAGTCGGAAGCAGATTCACAAGTTAACCCACTGCACACACCCCGAATCATGTAATTTACACCCCTTAACAATAAAAATGAATAAATAATTAACTTACCTTATCTCTAGAATCGTTAATCCCATTAGAATTGACAATTACTTTTCCAAGGCGAACTCATTCTCCCGCCGCCATAGTTTAAAATCAGTGTTAATTAAATTTACGGATTCTAGAGAAAAATATGTCACAAAACGAACTAAAATTGTAATTTGGGATGCTGTTCACGGTGAATGAGGATTGCTTCGCTCACCGTCAAAATTGTATTTTATTAAATATGATGTATTTGTTCAGTAGTAACTCTTAGTTTCTGAAGTTATCGCTGTATTCTTCATTGGAACTAATCCTCGTTAATTTAACGTTCGTTTCGCTCAAAATATTTAAGATGTTCAAAACCGCCATATTTGAATATCAACGTCTTGATGTCAAAAACACTGAGAATATTTCACTGGAATAATGATGAATGTGATGGATTATAGACTTTAAATTACCATAACTATGTAAGGTAAAGCTACTCAGAATAGAGTCTGTTGTGGGACTGTTTTTATTTTTTGACATGCTACGTGATTTGACCATCTTCCGATAGGACCACGCACCATATTGACAATAAAAAAAAAAGAAAAAAAAGAGAAAAATAGCAAAAACAATAAAAAATGAATATAAAACGATAATATAAAATGAAAATATCGACGTGCGAGGTTCTATGTTATAGCCATAGGACTATAAACACTGCAGGTAGAAATGAATTGAGGAAAACGATCTCAAAAGTCATCCAGCAAATATTGGTGCGTGGTTACGGGGTGTAGTACATCTGACAGCAGGAAAAACCCAATCTGGAAAAATATGTAAGTTTATCCCATTTCCGACAAAATTAAAAGACCACAGGCCATTTTGAACAAATGATGCCCAGATTTTAGTCACGTGGTGATGGAAGTCACATGACGGTATTATCTGAATACCAGTATCCCGGAACCGACGTATTACATTCTACTTTTGCTACACTTTCTAATCATTGTATTATTCGGGTCCTATTTAATGGAATGCACTAGCTTCAAACTTGAAGACAGTAACAATGTAGAAATCTCCAGAAGAAATATTCTGAATGTTTGTTATTACAACAAGCAAGAACATGATTCAGTCCATATATTATATAAAACATGTGTCTCTGTTTGTCATCTTAATGCAAGTTTCCAGGTTTACTATCAATTTATTGCTCCCGATATTCTCCTCATTCACGACTTATCACAGGAGTGGTAACAACATTAACACGACGGATTCCACACGTGGAACAGGAACTTCCTATCCTTCCGGAGCACCTGAGTTCATACCCGATTTTAGTGGGTTTCATGTTACTCGATCTTTAGTTTTATGTGTTTGTTTTGTAGATAGTTGTTTGTCCTTTTGTTTGTTTTTTCCTTTTGGCTTTTGTGTTGTCTGTTCTTCTTGGATATATGGATTCTGATTACAACCTTTGGTATCTTCAATCCCCTCTTATTGACATTTCCATTCATTCTTTGAGGGTGCGACAAGGAAGATTAGTTGTATGCTAACTGTGTAACAATCTTATTATTATACTGGTTAACTCCCTTGTCTAAGGGGGGTGATAATAGGACTGTGTTACAAGGGTGCTGAAAATTTAGACCGAGTAAACTCACGTTTAAGAAGAGTTTGAATATACCACAGGATAATGAGAATCCGTATGTCGAAGAAGGACAGACAACACAATGGTCAACAGAAAAAAAATAGAACAACGATCTATAAAACTCCAGACAGAAAACTAAAGATCGAAGGGCAGGCAGCTAAAACCCGGTGATAAATCATGAACGAGGAAATTACGTATTATCCAAACAGATGCCGCGTTTGTCCAATTTCAGTACGTCTCTACAATACAATTATATTGGATGATACCTATATATAGGTGTGTGGAATAAATGTATCATACATCTTTTTTTTTAACTTCAGAATGGTAATTTAGTGATAAATGGAGAATTCCATGAAATAAGACGAAGATCAGTTGATAATAATTCTCCACACCTACTGGTTCAAACAGAAGAAAAGTATAATTTTGGAACAGATTACCGCGAAATTCCTGGTAAGTGAAACAACGTTTTCTTACACAGAGGATAAAGTAGTTCTCAATTTTCACGTGGAAAGATTTTTCTGTCTTACACCCCGGTGTAAGACAAGCTACACACCCTGTTACCCGCCAAAAGTAATCGTCGCTTCAAAAATTTCCAGTGTTATTTATAACTCTGTTTGTGATTTTTGTTAATATTGGTTGTAGATGTGATTAAAATAAAATATGCTTTACAAAATATAACGGTATAGCCAAAGTATAACCTATCTTATAAAACTCAAGAATGTCGTGCCATTTGTTTACACTTGCGTATGATTTTTGTCAACAGTTATCGATTTCCTGTCCACTGAGTCAATCAGCTGACCGATTTATTGACGTCACTGTGAAATGACATATATTTGTAAAAACAGTGTGTTGATTTGTTCGTTTAAAAACAAACGTCTTTACTATTGTTATATTTATTGTGATATGAAAGTTGAATTTTTAATATTATTTACAATTTGAAGCGTTCGTGATTTGGTGTTTCTTTCACATTGCGTATTATTTCATTGATGGTTGTGATGCAGTCGTCTTCGAATATACACACTAGAAAAATAAAACAAGTTTGGGGGCAAGCCTCGTCAGAGAACGATTGAAATCTTTCCCTTGGGTGTCTGAGATTTCTCGACCTTCACCTGTCACCGGTGTTAGATTCTATTAATCTCAAACACTGATAAGTCGTTGTCTTTGATAACAGGTAACAAAAATTGCGTTTCATAGTATGAAAAAAAAGGTTTGAACCACCAGAGGAGTAACCAAAAGCCGTAAATTTAAAAAAGGACAGACAATACAATGGCTAAAATAAAAGGGACAAAAGGACAAACAGTGATCTACGAAACACTACACATAAAGCTAAAGGTTGAGAAACACGAACAACACTAAAACAAACAATGATCTACAAAACACTACACAGAAAACTAAAGGATGAGATACATGAACAACACTAAAACAAACAATGATCTACAAAACACTACACAGAAAACTAAAGGATGAGATACATGAACAACACTAAAACAAACAATGATCTACAAAACACTACACAGAAAACTAAAGGATGAGATACACGAACAACACTAAAAACCGAGAGTGTACTCCGGAACGGGTTGGCAGATCCTGATCCTGAACTAGTGGCACCTGTTTATTGTTGCCTTATTACGGATAACTCGAATACTTGTCTATTAAGTGTATCAATGTTCAGTTTAATTGGGCTATACCGTATTACCACTAATATCGTGAACAGTAAAATAGCTTGTCGCATCCGGAGGTACTGAGTTTAATCTTTCCTTTTTCTGTGTAGTGTTTTGTAGATTATTGTTTGTTCTTTTTCTTTTGACAATTGTATTGTGTGTCCTACTTTGCCTTACGTCTTCTGATTACATCTTTGGTATGCTTAAACCTTTCTTGATCTTAGTCCACTTATTGGTAAAAGAATAATGAACAAACGCAACCAGAATCCAATCTAAACAGGAAAATCAGGGAGGCAATGTCGATATAAAATAATTTTAGAGTCACATGTCATTTTATGCGTGTTTTGATTGGCTTAAAAAATTGAGGTTATTTGTCAATGTACGGAATCGAAAAATAGACGTTCTCAAATCTGATGACAACGGCACACGACGCCTTGAGAATAAGATCCCTGCAATACCTATTTACTAATATGAACTATAAGTAAGAGACATTAGTCTCTCGCATTATTCCCATTAATTAAATTATAGCGGCTATAAGCCAACTAGTCATTACACTCAGAGGAAAAGTCAATTATTCCAAAGTTGTTTAACAGACTTTGATTCGATGCACCTTATTTACATTTCAGAGGAAGTAAATATTGGGCTCACTAGAAAGTCTGGCAGTCTAGTATCCGGGAGGACTGCAGGAGGAGGAAATTCAGATGCCGTTACCCATTACAAAGTAGAATTACTACCATTTGCTGACTTTGCAGTATATGAATAGTAAGATGTTTAAATATTTAGAGTTAGGGTTATGGGATCATCAGTACACTTTAAGTTATATCATATAGCTAATAGTTGTAAATTGTATTGACTGGTCTAGAACAGATTGTCGTTCATTAAGCTGTCACCATTACAAGGTGGCGGAATCACCAAACTTTAAAAGGTGAGATCGTTTTTTTCTAAAAACACGACAAGGAAGCCTCTCCTTTTTACTTGCAAACGCACTGTAAGTGATCCAACTTAGTACTATGGTATCGACGTTATCGAGAAAACCGCTTTAACAAAATTACGAAAATGATGGTAATATGAAAAAAAAAAAATAAAACAAAATTAAACCTGAGAGACATGACTGTGTATCACCTCCAGTGGAATTATGATATGATATATCAAGGAAGTATTTCTAAGCTTGTTTACAAGAAATTAGTTTTAGGTCACCGTCATTTTAATGAAAATATGTACATGTACATGTAATAGATATAATCAATAAAATTTGACACTTTTTTCTTTGATCTCAGCGAGTGATGCTGTCAGTATCGCCAAATTAACGCTGATACGGAACGCTATCGGTCAAAGTGACATCAAACACATTCTTACGCTACCGTCAGCTTTCTGAAAATCTCAACATACATTATTACTAGTATAATCGCTCGGCTCTTCTGACTCGCTGTAATACTAGACTACCGAGAGTGTCTCTCTCAACCTTCTAAACTGATATTATTATCCCCCGCGATAGCGGTGAGGGGATATAGTAATAGCGGCCGTCCGTCCTTCCGTCTGTCTGTCTGTCTGTCCGTCCGTCACACTTGCTTGTTTACGCGATAACTTGAGTAAACATGGATAGATTTGAATATGTTTTTGCATGTGGCTTGTAATTATGATTATCATGGATGGGTGCTAACATTTAAATATTTGAAGCAAGGATTTTGGGAGAAAATCTTAGTTTTTGGTTGAAAAATCAGAAATTTTGAGAATTGTGTCTTGTTTACGCGATAACTTTAGTAAACATGGATAGATTTGAATAATTTTTTGCATGTGGCTTGTAAGTATGTTATACATGTATATTAAGACTGCAAGGCTGCTTTCTATAAATATATAAAACTAAATATTATGCAAGTGCGGGGGGATACGTCGCGCATTCATGCGCTAGGCGGTTCTTTTATTCTATTTGCAACAGTACTTTGATAATAAAAATTGTAATTAGATATCGGTATTTTCCGTATGATGAGTATCATAGCGAAAGAGTCCGATGCAATATACCATTTGCCAATTCCCGACTTGATTCTAAAATTATACGCCTTTTCCACATGTTTGTAGTAGTTGCTTCCCTTTAAGGCGGACAAAAGTGTTAATTTCATGCAATATTCAACCAAAATGACATATGTATTTCTCTTACTCTGTATAAAATTTAAATGTTGTAGCGACTTGTGAATTTTTTTATTTGCTATAAATATATATTATTTTACAAGGTTCAATTATTTTCCGAAAATTATACTCAAATTCTTAATCCTTTCTGTTGCTCTTGCATTGAACGGGAACCATTTTGTCCTCTATAAGGGAAATAACTAAATAATAAAATGTTAAAAGTGTATAATTTTCAAGTCGGGATTTGGCAAATGGTGTCAAACCACTAATCCACCAATCAGAGCTTGGAACATATACGAAAGTAGTCCATTTTCAAGGAAAAAGTTCCTTTCACTTTGTAGTATTGTGAAAACTACTGAATGGAATGGACTAATTAAAATTGATAGTTGCAGTTAATTATATAGGGATTACTGAATTTCTTGGGGTCATGACCGAGCTATTTTTAGAGTAGGTGTTTTCCGTAGCATGGCATTTTACTGCAAGATTTTAAACATCCCCTGATATTTTGGCAGAACGAAGAGGAATCATGTGTTTTTCAGAAAATATATGGTCTTGGAAAGGTTAAACTTTAAAAAGATAAAATTACCAGGTAGGCTCGAAAAAACACAAATTTAGTAGAAAACCTTAAAAATGAATTTATGGTTTTACACCAAATGGTATATTGCCCCCAGGATTTTGTCAATTTGGTACGAATCCGGCAAGAAAACTAGATTTTTTTATATTTGATAGCAGGACACCTCATTTGTAAAAGTTTGACTTGCACAAAAATTAATGTTTTTAATTAGATGGAATAACTGTCTTGTTGATTTTATTCTTAAGGTATATAGTACGATGACATAATCCAATGCGTAGGTGATTAAACATTGTGATTGATTGATTTTTTGGTGTTTAACGCCACTTTCAGCAATATTTCAGCTATATCATGGCGACTTAAAACATTGTGACAATACTACTATCCTATTATGGACTTCTCACAAGGGAACCGTTCTCCTATAGTGTTGTCTGGGTAGGTATAGTGCCCGAGCCCGTAGGCAATGGCACTATACTTTCCCAGACAACACTATATAGGAGAACGTTTCCGGAGGGAGAAGTACATAATAAATTTAGTACATAATATGTCTAATGGCTAAAACATTAACAAATATAATAATATATAGATTTTAAATAATTATTAAATATATCACAGATTTAAGATAACAAGTATATGAACACAAATTGCTTCAAGATATCTAGACTGAACAATTGCTTTCCAGCATATAGCTACCATGTCGGCAATGTAAACAATGACGTAATCAACTGTTAATCGTAGCGCCGCGCAGATAAAGGGGAGTAACATTTATTGACAATTAATCACGTAAATTCGCGGGAAATTTGGTACAGTCCCGCGGGAAGAATGGTCGTTTTGGAATAGTGCCCGTTGCGAAGTATAGTCTCCCGTAGTGAAGAAATGAACTATACTGTTGAAATATAGAGCCTAGCTAACAATGAATGAAAACTTACTATTTCTATATGTTATGTACTAATTCCTATTATATCAGTGCCAGGTCTAGCCTCTTAGTGAAAATGTTCCCACGTCAATCTTTTCGCAAACACCATAGAGTTGTTACTGGTTTCCACTTCACCTTCTTTGAGATAATGTTGTCGGGCATGTTTCTACACATTTATGTTGGTTTGTTTGATGGTGTTCAACATACCACCTTCAACAATATTTCAGCTATAATCGTGGCGATCAGTTTTATTGGTGGAAAAAACAGGATGATGTTGTATGCCTCGCCCTGATCGAGATTCGAATTCACAACGTTAGTGGTGATTGACACTGATTGCATAGGTAGCTATAGTCCGAGATTCCTCTGCCGTTCGACGACTATTTAGAATTTGCTGTTGTCGTTTGAACGTCAGAGCGCTTGCCATAAACAAAACAGCGGATTTTTCTCACACACTCGAGAGAGTCACATTTCCACGTTTTGTGGCTATCAGATTTTATTTTCTATCCAAAACCCTAATATATATCGTTTCACCAATCATTTTTCTATTCATTCATAACCATCTTACCCTCAGAGAGTGGTGTTACACTCCATTACAGCACTTTTTTTTCTTACACCCGATTTGGTCATTTCACTGCCATTTTTTTAACGTGATCTCGCGATACTAACTGAAAGATGATAGCAACGCATTGTATGATGGGAGCTACTAAATGCAGCGCGCCAAATTAGCATATGTAAACAAACACACAAGACGATATGAAGCGTATTCTGCAGGACAAACAGTTCCATCTACAGCTCAAATCAGAGCAGAAAGAAATAATACAAAATATGTTGGATAGAAAAGATTCATTTGGCAGTGTTATCCGCGGGTTTCGGAAAGAGCATGTGTTACGTTTCCCCCTATTTTTTGGACAAGGTCAGAGTATATGCAAATCATCTCCCATGATACATTGCGGTAATCGTAGTTCTCTCGAAGTCACGTGATAAATATTCCAAAATGTCAGTGTTCAAAATGACGAAATTATATAGGTCTGGGGAAATCGTGCTGTAATGGAGTGCAACACCAATTTCTGAGGGTAATATTGTTATGAATGAATAGAAAAATGATTGGTGAAGCGATATATATTAGGGTTTTGGATAGAAAATAAAATCTGATAGCCACAAAACGTGGAAATGTGACTCTCGAGTGTGTGAGAAAAATCCGCTGTTTTGTTTATGGCAAGCGCTCTGACGTTCAAACGACAACAGCAAATTCTAAATAGTCGTCGAACGGCAGAGGAATCTCGGACAAAGGTAGCTACAATTCCAACTACTACCATGAGATCAGGTCCACGACGGAGATTGGAGTTATTGTAGAGTATACATATAAGAATAGAACCAAGCCTGCTTAATGTACATGTAGTTTCATACCAAATTAAAATCCACTTTTTTCAATAACTCTGTAAGGCACGATTTACCTTCATGAATAAAGCTTAAAGTGTTGTTTACTACATTTAGAGGCGATTTATATCTTCATTCAAGAAAATGTTATTTTCAGCTGGTACAATCTCCAGAGTGCCGAGAAGACAGAGGCAGAGAAATATCAAGGGGCTGTCGATTCCATGATGGAGTATTACGCGTATGTCATTAATGCTGTAAGTTGACATAATTTCTTAATATCCTTTAAAACATTGAATTTTCTGTAAATGACTTAAAGGAATACTCCAGTCAGTTGAAAAGTTGTTTTAATTCAATTCATTATAACTTTTTATTCATAAATAACTTATTATTTAAAAAAAAAACACCTTTATTAATATTAATATACCCAATTAAAAATGTGAATATTTGGAATTTCCTGTCGTAGTGTAAGCGACCATGACACCTATTCATGTGACGTCACAGAATCGGATCATGTTAGTTGAATAAATAACATGTATCTGACTCTTCCCAACATCGTGCCCGTTTAGTTATGTTTTAATATAAGATCAATTGCAATACAATGTTTATAATCGTATATCGTTCTAATTTTTTATTCTTAATATTCCCAACCAATGTTACATTTTCATAAAATAATGAGTTTATTTGTATCGGGAGGGTGGGTCTACGTATAATTTCATCTTAGAGAATTTCATTTTTTACGTGATTGGCCGTATAGTTTAAATAACTGTCAGTTTTAACTCATTTTATGCGTACACATGTTGTTTTTTTTTGTCCCCAATGCTGTCGTATTTTCCCGTGTTTTTCGAGGTCACTGGTCGAAGGGTAATTACACAAAAAAAATCTTCTCACTTATTCCCTTTTAATTTTGTTAGTGCAATAAAATGCTTAAGATGAAGTCATAATGATTTTGTAAATATCAAAAGATAAATATACGACGTTATTTTACGATTTACATAATTTTTAATGATAAAATTGCAACTGATCAATACTGATATAATCAATGGGAAAGCCGCTGACATTGAAGAGTTCCGATCTGTAGTCACGCGGGGAAAGGGAGATAATTATAAAAACCGTCATGGCGTCACTGTCATTTTGTAAACGATCGCGAGGCCGTATTTCAAATATAAAAATAAGCAACATCTGAATTAATTTGATCATAATATGCATCTTAACTTTGTTAATGATCATGTGTTTGGTGTAACTTAACCAATAAAACATGTACAAAACGCCTATCTGCTCGAAATATCAGAAATATCAAACGACGCCAGATGTCAATAAAAATATGGCGAGTAATGCCCTTGTCTGCAGTTGACTGACACAAATGCGTCCTCAAAACCGATGAAGGTTGAAATATATTTAAATCGAAAGAATAAACATAAAGGAAGGTCTGTTAATTAAACAAACCCGTCATTTGCTTGCTACATTTATAAATTTGGGTTTGAAGTCTTGGTTCATTTTCGGTCATTTTTAGCATTTTGAGACCTTTGTAGGTACGGTAATGTATTCCCTATTCCGAACTTGCTGAACAAATGTGGACTTGGGGTTACCTAATTATCGTATTTAAACATCGTCAACAAAGTTGAGTTATATTCTGGTCTCATTACAAAAAAACGTGGATGTAGTTCAAATTTTATTCAGGTTCAGTGGGAACTCCGGCCGATCCATGCTAATGAAGTACGTGTTGTACACCTGACTGATGTCAAACCAGGTTTAAATTCTACCTCTGTATGTTTTTGGAACACAAGACCTCAACAAGTGATTTTGATTTTATGTGTGTGGTAGTTTTTGTTGGTTTTTTGTGTTTTTTTTTTGTTGGAAAAAGGGGTGGTGGTGGTATGCGAATAATAAATATTATACTTTTTTAAGTGTAGTAAGTTTTCTTATCTTATTACATGGACATGTGGATGAAAATAATTGTTATTATGATCTTGGCTCGTACAAAAAAATATTCAATCTCAGAAAGCATACTGAAAAGAAAAATGATAGAAAAGGCCTGTAACAAGTATAAAAAATTAATTCACAAATTAAAAAAACCATAGGAAATCATACACCAAGAATTACAAACTCAAACTGGAGTCCAGACTTTCAAATGTGAGTAGATTAGGATGACCACAGACCCAAACCATGACCCCTTTTGATGATGATGTGGTTGACCAATGATCCAATCCATGATCACATTTTAATTTCCTCTTTTAAGATGAAGAACAACAAAATCAATTATCTCTTTCTTTGATTCTAAGTTTGTCATGTGATGTTATCTCATTATATTCCATATAGGTTATAATTTTAAAATATCACAAAATAATTTAATAAAAAACAAACAAAATGATTTACTTTATAGTTAAATAAAGTAAGAAACTTTAGGTAAGTTTTAACAGGTGAACAGTAACAGTTTTTACTACAAGAGAATTCAAATAAAAAAATCTAAAGCTCTTGAAGTGTCTGCTTATATATCAATACTAAATTTACTTAAATAAGGGAATGCATAACCAGAGTGACATGAACTTACAAATAACCACTAGACAGAATGACTACCATTCAGACACACATATTTTAAAACACACAAAGAATAGATACCATTCATTCACAAATATTTTAAAACAAAGACAGAATTACTTGTAAAAAGCATTCACACAGAAATCTTAAAACGAAGACAGAATTACAAGCATTCACACACAGATTTTAAAACAAAGACAGAATGACTAGCATTCACACATAGATTTGAAATCAAAGGCAGAATGGAAACAAAATAACCTTTACATTCAAAAAATAATTCTGCAATAAATTCACTTATTTCCTGTGCCTTTTTTATATGGTGAACTTGGTAATTTTCCTCTGTATGTATAAACACCATATAATTTTGAAATATTGGTATCATATTTTATCTGTAAAACCTCCAATAGTATATGAAATATATAAGCTCTTGCTTATATTGAGGCAAATAAAGGTTAACAAATGTAAAAGATCTAGCTGTAATGTAACCTAGGTTTTATTGATCTTTGAATTCAGCTTGGAAATTAAAATTAGAAATTATATCTTATATACAATTAACTTTGTCATATTGTTCTCTGTTATCCCTTTCTTTTTTCTTTTTTTTTCATTTTCTATATTCATGTTGCTATAGCATCTATGTGCCTTTTGCAAATAAAGAATTCATTCAAAGGTCTACATTATCCTGTGAAACTGAATCATAAAAATTATACCTATGTAAACATGTATTTATGTACTGAAAAGATTGAAACATAACTTCCTCTCCTGTATCTGACATACAAAATGAGTTAAAACTCTTATAACATGTGAGACAACAAAACATCTTTACAGTAAAGACATCAATATCAGGGATGTCATTAATTTTTTGAGTTGTAGGAGAAAAAATAAAAGTTACAGTGTAGGAAAATGAATAGACTGGCAAAGCCAATCTCCCACCTCGCTCAGCGAGGTGGTATTTACGGCAGGGGGTCTAGGGGCCCCAGAGGCTCTTGGATAAATGGTGCAAAATCCTGCATTCTAGCCATCTCCTGGCATAAAATTTGCTTCCTAAAATACTTGATTTTTTTATGGACATTTTTAACAAACACAATTTTCAAAACGTGAAGAAGATACTTCCTCTGAGAGCCCTTCAGACACAGTTTGAACAGTAATCCAGACACAGAGTGCCTGTGCGTCAACCAGTATACTATATGTCGGTATATATCTACCTTTAGCACCTGCGCACTCAAATTATCGATTGGAAACAAAACAAAATAATAATTTAAAAAGTTTCTGTAATGAATAAAAGCCTACAAGGCCGTTTCCGTGAGGTCATAACAACTACACATTATATTACTTTGTTTACATGTATACACAAATATGCGATGAAAACGCACTCATCTGAAATAAAAAAGAAAAAAAAGAAAAGCTAAATGCATATTAATATGTTGCTTTATTGTGGAGCCCAGTAACTGACATGATAATTTTAATTTCGTTTATGCGAAATAGTTTACGGAACCCGTTTTCTGACATGAGATTTTTTTTTATTTCGTTTATAGATATTTTTTTTAATTTAGTTTATGCCAAATACTATTTGGTGTAACGTCATAAAAATATTGATCATGTCAGTTAACGGGCTCCGTGCTTTATTGTTACTCATCAGAAAAGAATAAATTATATTTAAGAAAGAAGCGTCTTTTAATTTTTATAATATTAATGTTTTAAAAAGAAACCATCATAAAGAAAGATAATTAAAATGTTGGCATGCGGTGAAATATTTATACAATTACGAATTATACCTCAAAAGACGGCATTGTCGTAATTTAGCCTTGATTTATGGTACTTAAGAATGTGCTTTGCAAAGTTTTGACCTTTTTATCTTAAGGCATCAGCAATGTTATATATCTGGCATATGTACAATGAAAAAAGACCACAGGATTTACACAGACATCCTGTTCTTTGTATTTGATCTCGGTCTACTTTTATTATTTATTAGGTTTAAATAAAATACCTTGTCTTTTGTATGAACAATTATTTATATCCCGTTATATACACGACTATATGGTTTAAAAGGAATATACATGTTTTTGTATTACTTGGTTCTATTTTAAACTTGTCTTATTATTTGTTATGTTAATTTGTCAAGTACGCTCATGTGTTTACCAAGAAGCTAATTGTATTGATTGGTATATTAGTACAAATTGTAATTGAATTCAAAGCTATTGTCAATTAAATTACGGGATAGATATTCGTGAGTCAGATCTGTGGTCGGATCACAGCAAACATTATACAATTTGTCTATATATTTCTCGGCTAAGCATGGATGCCAGACAACTCGGCCCGCGGACAACTTGGACCGAGACATGTCGACCCGTAAGCGAGGACTAGTTGGCCCGTATGTTAAGACAACTCGGATCGTATCGGTGATAGCTCTTAAGAGTGCATTTACGTCTGTTGACGTTTCCGACTTACGACCTTTAGTGAAACGGTCGCCAGTTCTTTAAAAGAAAGAAAGAAAAACACATTTTAAATCTCAAAACATGTACCTGTTTGTGTAATATTTACATACTTCCGACGTTCGTTTGGCACTTCTTATCCATACTTACCTAAAGCTACAAAAATAAAAAGCCGACTCGATATGATTTTCTCTCGATTTCCATCAGTAAATAAATTATTTATTTTCTCCCAACAATCTAAATAACTAATAGTCGAAAAATAAAATAATTAAAGAAGTTGGGAAATCGACAAAAATGGAAAAATTAGAGAAATTATGGGGGAAATAAATATTTGCGTTTTGGGAAGCTGATGGGTCCCTATTTGTTTATAACCAGTTATCAATTTGCAAAGTTCAAAGATCAAATTAATATTGGTCCTGGTTATTAGGTAATAAGTGTGAACGGTATGTGCCGATTAAATGTTATTATTTATCAGAATGAAACCAAATTTGAAATATATTGTAATGATAAAACAGAAAGCCACCATATCACTGAAAAAATGTTGAAAGTGGCGATAAACACCATAACCTGGGTAATGGACAAAGTCACTCATTATACATACTGTGACTTTCCGGGGTATAGTAAATGTGGAAAACATATATTGTGACTTTTTTTCCTGTTACCGGCGGCGACAGCTGAAATTACCGGAGATTTTCGCCGGTTGCCGGCTTCTAATGACATCCCTGAATATCTGTATGAAAATTTTACTCAAATTTTAAATGTTTCAAAAAGATATCCACATTTTCTTTTTAAACTGAAATATATCTTGTAGTCCTTGAAGATGTTTCATACAAAACATTCTTTTTCCTTTTTCAAATTATCTAGGGCATTATGTGGACATGACATAATATATCTGTGAATACTTATTCATTTTGTCCTGCATATTTACCTGAAATGGAAATGTCAAATTTCTTTCCAAATAAAAATGGATCAATATCAGTGCTGTGATCTCCTCTTTTATCACAAATAATATCAAAATGGTGTAAGACACACATTTTTTTCTGAGGGGGCAACTGACATTTTCACAGTTTCTTAAAGAAAGAAGCATGATTATAATTTTCCTCCAGTACCCTAGAAAAAATGCCTATATTTTCTTTCACATTTCCTACAAATACAACGAAAAATCGGACATATTTCCAAGTATTTTGTACAAACTCATAAAATTCAATATCATCCAACTTTTTCTGAATGAGATGGACATAACCTTTAGATATGTCTTCTTGACCACAATGACTATTTAAAAGTCTCCGGATTTGTGTCAGTATGGACTTTGTGGCAGTTCGACATCTGCATACTCCTCTATGACCACATGGGCTTGTCTTTAAGACACCATATATAACTTTATTAAAAAAAATATGCACCTCTAGCAACATTAGGATATATATAACTTTATTTAAAAGAATATGCACCCCCACATATTATACCTATAGCATGTAGGGTGCATAATTTTTTTTTTTAGTAAAGTTACATGTACACGAAACACGTGTAAATTTTGGCTTAATAATGCACGTAAATGAAGTACCAATAAAATAAAAAGAGACGGCCGGTAATTTATAAAGCCAAATTCTTCATAAGCAACCACCGAATGAACAGTTAAATCAAAAAGTTATATTTGATTAAAGTTTGAGGCGGTAGAAAACTGCAATACATTTTTATAATCGGAATGAGCTTATTTTATTTTTTTACACAGCGGTCTTTAAAACCCTGTGCGATTTAGTTCCGTTAACGGAAATGCGAATTCCTTTCTCCATAATTTAATATAATTTTATTGAATCGACCTACATTTTTGTACATAGATGTATAATCTTACCAGAGATGTAACTTCGATCTCGAACTGATAAACCAAGAACGTTTTTATAATTATTATTAAACTACTTTTTTTAAAAAGATTTTCCACAGACGATAAATATAATTGACAGGTGTAAATTTCCACGACTGCCGCGTGCAGTTTATTGATGCTACAATGAATTGTACATGATAGAAAATGACTGAAACATGCACGACAATCTGTTAATTATCTGACCGCGTTCATCGCGGACATGTAATTGACGGATCCGAGTTGAAACATCGCGGAAGTCTATTAATTACAGCGAACCAATTCTTATCGTGCCCACCGCGATTTTCCACCATGACCAATATTTGCCCTTGGCGGACACGCGGATTTTGCGTTTTTCGTGATAGCTGTAGTGTAGATCAACCATTTGAGAAAGATTAACCTTAGTTTCCGGCATTTCGATAACTTTTTTCTTACTGACGCTTCACAGAAATTACATATGTAGCCGCTATTGTAAATAATATGGCTCCGTAATAATTATACGTGTACTCCAGTCGGAATTGTCTTTTGACAATAACATATACCTACGCAGTACTTCCGTTTTAATCACAAATTAAACAAAAACATTGTTTTACGAAGTGAGATGAAAATGAGAGAAGAAATTGAAAAAGGTAAATTTAAATCAATCCTGTTGACTATGATAATTATAAAGATAACATAAAAACACAGAGTCTAATTTAGGTACTACATTGTGTATTCCAAAACGCGGATGTTTTCAAGATGTCATCGTTAGCAACAGTAGCATCCCACGTGATATTTGCTAAAAATAGAGGGAATCCTTTGGAATCCATGATCTGTCTTTTGATTTGAATATTGGGAAGGGGTGAAACATATGTTTTAACTCATAACTCGAGAACAGCTGAATAAATATTGAAACTGATTAATGCTACAAAAGCGTGCAGCAAGAATTATTCTTAATGCAAAATATGATACCATCTCTTCAATTATTTAAAAAACTTGGTTGGCTGTCTATTCAAAATAGATTAGAATATCATAAAGGTGGTTTGATGTATAGATGTATAAGTAATTCTGCTCCTAATTATTTGTGTAATTTATTTGATATGAATACAAATTCTAATGTTTATTCTTAAATATAAATAAAAATATAAGTAATGAAAATATTTATACATAGTAGTTAGTACACCTTTGCCACGGAAATATTTAAAGAAGTAGAACTTAATAAAAAATAATTTTGAAGATTTTAACAAACCCTTTTTACTTGTCAAGGATACATTTAAAAATACCTTTAAAAAAAACTATAAAAGAAAAATACTTGAAAAAATACTTGAAAAAATATCAACCTTAGATGATAGTTCAAAACTGTTTCTATATAGTAAAATTCCCAGACATCAAAGACTCTGTAAAACTTGTAAAGTATTAGATGATGAGATTCATTTTTTTTCTACAATGCCAAATAAATAATAATCTTAGAACTGTTTAAATAAATAATATTAAAAAGTATCATGCTAATTTCGACCAACTGGACTCTTTTTCCCAAGTAAAAATTATATTAGATGATGAGATTCATTTTTTTCTACAATGCCAAATAAATAATAATCTTAGAACTGTTTAAATAAATAATATTAAAAAGTATCATGCTAATTTCGACCAACTGGACTCTTTTTCCCAAGTAAAAATTATATTAATTCCTGATCCAAAATATTTGCCCAGTGTTGTCGACTATATAAAGCAATCGTTAGAATTGCGAAAATGAGGTTCACATTGGTCAATGTATAACTTTAATTATGAATATATGACATTTCTTTATGTTGTTCATGTATATATGTTTTGTAATGTTGTATTGTATTGCTTTACATGCAAGGGTTTTATTTGCAATAAAGATTATTATTAATAAGATCACTCTGCAAAGGGAAATTTGTTCGTTCCAAGGCCAAATTCTAATTTTATGAAACGAACTTTTCACTACTCCGCAACTATTTTATGGAATTCTTTACCTCCTAATTTAAAATTAATTCAAGATATAGATCTATTCAAAAAGAAATATACAGATTATTTAATGTCAAAACAAAATAACGAATGATTATATCCAGTATTCATTATACCGAGGATTTATCCTTGATTATACAGATTGTGATATTTTGTTGTGAATATGTACATGTATCGTTTGAAATTGTATTTGCTGTAGATGATTATAATTGTTTTGAGGGCCACAGGGAAGATTAGCTTATTGTTGCTAACTGTGTTACCCTCTTGAAATATAGTTATTACTTACTTACTATTGAAGCGAGAGTAATATCTAATTGATAATGATAAAATGTAAAATAGCTAAAATTTGTCGTATAACCATGGGTCCTTGTTTACCTTTGGACAATAAACTTCAAATTTGAACTATTGCAGAATTACTTTAAATACTCCAGTTAAAAATAGCCGTATCTCTGCCATTTCACTTATAAAAGTGAATGGCCAAGTTCTTTTAGGTGGAGCCATACTTAAATAACACCATTTTCATCATGGCGGTCAGTTTTATTTTCAGTAAGCTTAAAATTTTAATAAATATCTCGAACAATCACTTGTAATTTGTCTATTTTTTTCAATCTCGACTTTTTAAATCTCTAAAGTTCGACTGCCTTTCGTTCAATCCGATATTTTCTGTATATATATATATATATATATATATATATATATATAGAAGTGGACAGGAAAGTGGGGGCGGGGGTAAACGATGGGAGTGGACAGGAAAAGGGCAAGCCTTCAAAACTGACAAGAAACAAAAACAAAAACAAAAACAACAACATAAAACAAAACAAACCAAAAACAACATAAAGGCTAGCTCACTCTGACACTCAAACCTGTCAATCTCAAATAGGCTTCCAGTCCTTCGCCTTATCATTTTGAATTTCTGGCACAACAGGTTGCATTTCCAAATTAGTTATTCCACAGGATCCATCTGTGGTTGCAGTAATTCCAAAGGAGAATTGAAGTCAAACTGGCGAACATCATAAGATGATACAGGCAAACTGTTCTTCACGTTGGTGGTTGTCAATTACCAATGAAAAGGGACAAAAGCATTACACAGAAAACAAATGATCGAGCAACATGTATGTGTAGATCCGCGAGAAAACGAGGTAGCCGACATTCCTTTGTGAATTCGGAATATTTGAAACGCACATAATCTGAGACCGCCTCAGAATGTAAAAAAGTTATCAATCTATAAACACATTCTTCAGTAAACAATACCCTTCTTCATCGAAAAAGGTACAAAGTGACATTACAACTGATAGTCCACCCTGCTCAACTGATGTAACCATTCCACAAGACCCTTTTACATCCGAGCATGAAAGTGAAACAAAATAACCGCAAGTTCCAGTTTGTCTAAAGCTACAACGGCCAGCTGCGGAACCGTAACCCTTTTTCTTATATTTGCGGACCATTCTTTTTTATACCCCCGCTCGACAAGAGTCGGGGGTATATAGGGATACTCATGTCCGACCGTCCGTCCGTCCGTCACACTTTTGGTTTCCGGGTGATAATTAAAGTACCGCTCAACAAAATATTTTCAAACTTTAAAATAATGCTGTGGACCATTAAATACAGGTCAAGTTCGATTACGGTGTATTTCACATTTACCGTTCCTGAGTTATGGCCCCTTTTCTCTTAGAAAATAGGGACTTTTTAGGTTTCCGGATGATATTTAAAGTATGGCTCGACCAAATCTTCTCAAACTTTAACACAATGCTGTGGACCATTAAATACAGGTCAAGTTCGACTACGGTGTATTTCACATTTACCGTTCCTGAGTTATGGCCCTTTTTCTCTTAGAAAATAGGGACTTTTTAGGTTTCTGAATGATATTTAAAGTACCGTTCAACATAATCTTTTCAAACTTGAACACAATGCTGTATACCATAAAATACAGGTTAAGTTTGATTATGGTGTATTCCACATTGACCGTTCATAAGTTATGGCCCTTTTCCTCTTAGAAAATAGGGACTTTCTCGGTTTCCGGATGGTACTTAAGGTACGACTCAACCAAATCTTTTCGAACTTTAACACAATGCTATTTACCATAAAATACAGATTAAATTCGATTATGGTGAAATTGACATTTACCGTTCATGAATTATGGCCCTTTTTCTCTTAGAAGATAGGGACTTTAAAGGTTTCTGGATGAAAATTTGGAATGCGGGGGTATCTGTGATCACCAGATTAACTTTCTCTAGTTTATACCTAGTTGAGCTTGCTACAAGTTATATGTTCTTGAGCTTTGGAAATTGAAGTAAAATCTCAAAGCACAAGAAACTTGCACAAACTGGAATTCGTTAAAATTGTGTTTTAAACTGGTAAATGACTTTTTATCCTGTGACCTTTTTTATACATAGTTGAGCTTACTACAAGTTATATGTTCTTGAGCCTTAGAAATTGAAGTAAAATCTCTATAGTGGACATACAATTTATTTACTGATAAAGAAATAAATAAGATCTATCAGCAGTAATTAGTTTTTACGACTGTTAATGAAATGGAAATATTGGGATTAATTAGGGTTTTGAATGGCTTTGTCAGTCAACTTTCAACTAATTTGTTATTCCATTAAGTTCAATTTGAATAAAATCATATTAGAAAATTGTATAGAATTATTGCACAAAAATATACTTTAAATTTTCTTCATCATCACATTTATATATTAAATATAAATTATATAAATAATAATAATAATAATAATAATAATATAATAAATACATTTTATGTTGTACCTCACTAACCCGAATTCGACTCTGAAACTGGATAGGGAGGTATATGAGAGGACTTATGTTACACCTGGCTATTATGCAACAAGCAGCATCAAATTCGCTCTGTTTTTGGCAAAGTATAATTAAACAAAGTTTCCAGTAAATGTCATTTATTAAATGACGAAAATACATAACTATGGAAAATTACAAAACAAAACTTAGAATGTAAGGGAGTGCCTTAATAACATCAAAATGTACTTGATAACAATGTGTAATCTTAAAATACAAAATTCCAGTCACATGAAAAATATAAGCACTCTCAAAAACTACTATTACTACTTAACACAAAAAGGTTTGGTCCCTTAAAACGGCCAACTCTATAAAATGAGACTAGATTGTGAATAGTACTATAGTATATATATATATACAAAACTAAAGCACTAGAGTATAGCTGCATTACATATTTAAAAATTGCTTTAACATTGGGAGGTTAGATGGGGATGGTGGTGGGTACGAATTTTTAGGCAGAGCAAAATTTGCGTGACCTTTGTCTGATTAGGAAATTCAGTGGCTGACGTCACATCATCTCTGACTGTATCTCTGACTGCGCATCTGCAACAATCTAAATACATAATCGATTATCTAATTTCATAACATCTGATTAATAACAGCTGCGCATTAAACGTCCAATCAGTTGGAATTAAATCTTGATATAATTATAGATATATTAGTGAGTTCGGACAACATAAAGGCTTTTATTTTTTAAATAAAAGGTATTTTATGGGTTGTCTCCCCTTTGACCTTCAGAGTCACAGTGTGTCTCCAAATCTTTTTCTTTTTTTGTATTGTCTTATGTCTTCAAATTACATTTAATTATTACAAATCATATGTGTATTTTATGTTCTTTAATTTGTAAATGATTATTCTGCCCAGTACTGGGTTCCATGATTGGAAAATAAAATATCTTGTATCTTGTATCTTGTATCCGACCCTACAGTATTTTATTACCTTCAACTTCATGTCCAAATGGCATCGCAAATCATTTGTTTTTGAACGTAATAGAAGACCATTTTCAAATGTGGGTTAGCTATAAAGAAGAATGTAGCTGAAAACTAAAGCAGCAGCGATTGTTTTGGGGTTTTTTTTCCACATAAGTATACTTATAGTACAGTTAATCAAACTGTAATTTATAGCTTTTGATGCATAATCTAGTAGAGATGGTCAACTTTTTTCTTCAAATTTATATCGTGGATCGTATTTAAATACGGCTGTGTACACAACTGCAGGTAAATATCGGTTTTTTGCTTTTACACGATTTTGCATTCTTCTTCTTCTTTATATTCTTTCCTCCGCTGTCTGGAGTACCACTACTTTTGCAGTGTAGTGTAGCACTGAGCAACTGTACTGTAAGCAACGGGGTGCATGTGCAGGATAAAATTACATTAAAATTTAGTGCAGGAACTAGTATGTTAAAGTCTATAAATCTAGATACTGGTATAACGGCTGTCCAAGCTGCTCGGCGAACCCACCATCAATTTATAAATTCGCTCTAGCAGAATGGCATCTCCATTAATATAAGAAGAATAACTTCCCACCACCAGGCAAAAGCATCTTAAAACTATGTGTCACTTTTTTACATATTAAAACACCAGTTCTATCAGCAAAGCCATATACATATAAATACTGAAACGGCTCATTCAAGGCACAACAGTCACGAAGTTAGTATTTACACTATGTTCATCACTATAAAAGTCAATACATTGCAGGTGTCACTAAAATCTAAAAGCTTCTCACATGCTACTAAAATCTATAAAAAAAAAATACAGCCACCGCCAGCTAAGCACGGCACACAATGTTCAATGTTTAAAATCTAAAATTGCTGCTCACAAGCTACTAAAATCTAAAAGTTACAGCCACCGTCAGCTAAGCACGGCACACAATGTTCAATGGTTAAAATATAAAACTGCTGCTCACACGCTACTAAAATCTAAAAAAAAAAATCAGCCACCGTCAGCTAAGCACAGTGTTCACAGTCTGAATATACTCAGTACTAGACCGCTTTGTTTTTACTTAATAATGACTTCAAAACACAATACTACTTATACATCTTGCATTTCCTAGACAACCATTAAACTGCACCCACTTAACTTTCTAAACTTTACAACGTTAAATTGAAATTGAAATTGAATCTTAACTCAAAGTAAGAAAGAAAAAAGAAAAGGTAATTATTGCTATTCAATTTAATTAATAAGATGGCGTCCATTTCTTGATTGATCTCAAAACACGAGTAGTTGCACGTTTTTTCCCCGATGCGCGTACATTTCATAACATTTATAAGTTACAGATACACGTTTTATTAAGGCATCAATCATATCTGATAGTTTTTATGGGTAACAAAAAATTACGATTTGGTAGATAATGCCCCTTTAACAATGAAATATCTTTAAGTACCTTTTTGAGTAGCGGTTTTATACTGTTGCATTATGGTTTGGTTTCCTCAGTTATTTGAAGAGAATATGAGTAGGTCATTTCGTTGACATAGAAACTGTATGTGGCGCAGAGTAACTGGTGGTGTATTTATGTGCATTAGAAAAGAGTTAGAACTTTTAATTGTGAATTGTGTTCTGTAATCGTTTGATAAAGCGATGTAATATCTTCGATTACAGAATGTCTGGCAAGTTTAAAAAATATATTGTTGGAATTACGGGTTTTTTTTCTCTGGAATGTACAAGAAATAACTTTAATTCATTCTTCTCCTTTGACGTAGGTCAAAATTAGTTATTATAGATTTTACATTTTATGTGAATTAGAAAAGAAAATGTAATTCGATCGAAAACATGTCACTCAATCAAGAATTAATAAACAGAGGTAACATCTGGAGAGAGATGGTAATGGCGGACAGAGTTGTCAAACTAAACGTTGGAGGGGTGTTATACACCAGTACTAAGTCTACCCTAACATCTATCCCTCACTGTTACCTCAGTAGACTCGTCACCGGGGCAATACGACCACTAAGAGATGAACGGGGAACAATATTCATCGACAGAGATGGTCACTTGTTCAGGTAAATATCTACATTAATCATATAATATTCTAGATCTTACAATATTGTTTTTCAATGTTTATTTCTTGTCAAATTTTACTGACAAATATGCCAATGAAATATGTGGAGGACTCCAACATAGATGTATTAGGAGCTTTTATTGTGGTCAAGTTTCAGAGTATTCGGCATTTAAGGCATTATTCTGTGAAAGATATGCATGTTTTTAGTCTTTTTTCATAAGGGAAATTAAAGAAAATTAATCTAGTATTCTTTAATCAAGGATAACAAATCTCTCTTCTACAAAGAAAAAAAAAATGTATAAAAAAAAGAATAAAGAAAAAAAATCGTCAATTTTTTTCAATTTCACTTTTGATTGTACATTTTGTATTTTCCTACAAGGAAAAAACATAAAGTGTGTATTGCAATCTGTTGTATAGGATTAACAGTCGATATAATATAATCATGTTTTGAAAGGGATGTTGGTTAATGAAGCGAGTATCTTTATTCATTTTTATTTCATAAGAATACTTCGCTTTGATATTGACATCTGTTGTTATTAAATAATATTAGAGAGTCTAAAGCTATCTTCTACACTGATCTTCTATGTAAAATAATGTTGTTATCAATGACCAGAAAAGGTTGAAGATGCCGAAGGGGTAATCAGAAGTCGCCAATAGAAGAACAGACAATACAAATGAAAAAGGACAAACAATGATCTGCAAACACTACACAGAAAACTAAAGATTGAGCACCACGTACCCCACTAATAACCAGGGGTGAACCCAGGCACTCCGGGGGGACAACCAGGGGTGAACCCAGGCACTCCTGAAGGGCTACCAATTCCTGCTCAACTACTGCCATTACTGTTAAACAAAGTGATTGTCAACCAAATAAAATATCTTCTCATATTGTGAATGAACACAATTCTTGTGATTTTGTTGCTATGGTTACTACAGATGTTTTATTTTTCAGGTATGTTTTGAACTTCTTAAGATGTAAGAAGTTAACACTTCCTCAAGGATATAAAGAACTTGCCATGTTGAAAGAAGAGGCAGAATATTACGACTTACGTCAACTTGTTACTGATGTGGAGAAAATTCTAAAATCCAGGAGGAGGAACAGAAACAAGCCTCGGAATCGTAACGGACAAAATTCACGGGCTGTACCAGCTAATCCACTGAGTAGAAGTTTAGGTTCAGACATAAACTCACTATCTCTCTGTGACGAGAATGGATCTGTTATATTTGAAGATGATTCTTCAGATTTTTTCTATGACTAGTTCTATATTGATTCACATTATTTCAGAGTTGACCACCTCAAATCAGAAAAAAATGAAGAAAAAAAAATAGATTCATGCCAAGGCTGTTCTAAGCGCTATTGAACAGTGAACATTGCTAACATCATCAGGAAGAAGGCTTCATCGCTTCTGTTATAACATGTTATACCGGTGATATGTCTCGTAATGGCTTGTGTTTCGTCAGCTGTATTTTCGATACCACAATAGATCCATTATTATAGTGGTAATATAAAGTCATTACTGATAAATTAAAACGGATAAATGGGTCATGGTGTTTTATTTATATATCTGTATATGCATGATGGTTCATAGTGTTTAACGATATTTCAGTTATATCGTGGCGGTCAGTGTTATTGGTGGAGGAAACCGGAGAATACCACAGACCTGCCACAAGTCACTGACAAACTCTATTACATCCATATGTATGACAAACATTAATTACTAACTGTAGGACATATATTTAATGCCAAATTGCAAAAAGACTAAATATGATAAAAACGCAGATTTCTAATTTAGTGTGCACAACGATTTTCTGGAATAACCTTCATTAACTACATAGTCAAAGATTAGAAAACCAAACCATTCATGTGTTTTCGTGTCAATTAAGTGCCACCATGGTAGTCAATTACCAAACTTTACAAAGCGATTCTGTGTCAATTAAGTGCCACCATGGTAGTCAATTACCAAACTTTACAAAGCGATTCTGTGTCAATTAAGTGCCACCATGGTAGTCAATCACCAAACTTTACAAAGCGATTCTGTGTCAATTAAGTGCCACCATTGTAGTCAATTACCAAACTTTACAAAGCGATTCTGTGTCAATTAAGTGCCACCATGGTAGTCAATTACCAAACTTTACAAAGCGATTCTGTGTCAATTAAGTGTCACCATGGTAGTCAATCACCAAACTTTACAAAGCGAATTTGTGTCAATTAAGTGCCACCATGGTAGTCAATCACCAAACTTTACAAAGCGATTCTGTGTCAATTAAGTGCCACCATGGTAGACAATTACCAAACTTTACAAAGCGATTCTGTGTCAATTAAGTGCCATCATGGTAGTCAATCACCAAACTTTACAAAGCGATTCTGTGTCAATTAAGTGCCACCATGGTAGTCAATTACCAAACTTTACAAAGCGAGTGTGGAATTGATAATTATATTATTACATATTACATACTTAGTTAAAATAAAGGCATTTTTGTATGACCAATATGACCGGAAGTAAACTGTCCATATTTTCACACCCTGGGAAAATAACCGGTTATTGGATTACTACAAGATCATTTCCATATCGGCCCGGTCCAATATGGGTGTCTCTTTTCTAGATGTCGGAAGTATGTAATAAATAGTTTAATACAAGGGCATTTCCATATTGGCCTGGTTATCATCCCTCGACCCATATTGGCCCGAGACGAAGTCGAGAGCCAATATGGTTGTCTCGGGATGATAACCAGGCCAATATGGAAATGCCCATGTATTAATCTGTATATAACATTTCCATATCGGCCCGATATCATCTTCAGTCTTCCATATCGGACAGAGAGCTTTCGCTCAAGGTCCGATATGAATCCGGGATGAAATGAAAAATACCTTGTAATGATCTATTTATCATATACTACAAATTGGAAAGATTAATTTCACAAAATATAGAAATATGTATAGTTATCACAATTTAATAACTTTTTAATATAACAATTCGCTCTCTTTTTCAAAAACGTAAATGACCAATTAAATAATATTCCTATTTCAAACAAAAGATAGCAATTAAACTTTGTTTCTTCAAAAAAATTGTATTCCTGATTGTGATGATTTTTCATATCATCCACAAATTCACTGTGTGCAACATCGAGTCAAATTAACTCTTTACCACATTTGTTGTGGTAACAATTAATATGTTGCATATGTGGGAAGAAAGGGGCATGCCATGGTTGATACAGCTTTTACCTTGTAAATCGACTTTAATACCAGCATAGGGTCTTATATGGAAAGGGTTAACAACTATATTACCTTTACAAAAATCATTTATCACTATAAAATATGTGGTCTATGGTGTTTAACGCCACTTTCAACAATATTTCAGTTACCGGTATATCGTGGCGGTCAGTTTTATTGGTGGAGGAAACTGGGGTACCCAAGAACCACCGACTGGTTGCAAATCGCTGACAAACTTTATCACACAATGTTGTATCAAGTACACCTCACCTGAGCAGGTTCGAACTCATAATTTTAGTGGTGATAGATACTGATAGCACAGGTATTTGTAAATCCAACTACCATACGATCACAACCACGACAGCCCCTTTTATAATAAGTGATAATATCATTGTTCCTGGACTCAACATATTAATATATTAAACTTATCCGAGTGTTTCTGTCCTATGACAGTCAAAGACTGTGGTGGCCGTGACCTTATGGAATAATAAGGGTGTATCACCTAAGAGTGTGATTCCCGTCCGTGGCAAGATGTACGAGACTTGTGCCAGTTCGGTAGATTTTTCCATTGATGAATCTGACCACGATATAGTTAAAGTATTATTGAAAGTGGCATTAAACACTCACAACATGATCAAACAGTGTAATAATCAAAAGGGTATACTGTTTCTACTTGAATCACTTCATTTCGACAGTTAAATAGAAAACCAGACACAACACATCATTACCAAGTTCTAAAACAATCCACTGTATAGACATACTGTATTATAGGTTTTAATGGTACTTTTAATACTATTGTTGTTATATATCAGTATGAAGTTTTATTGTTAGTGGTAACTGAAAACAAACACTAACACTGACAACTTTATCATATAAGATTATATTGAGTGCACCTCACAACCAGTCTTGTAAATAGAACTTCAATACGATTAATATAAGAAGGAGGCAGGATGGGCGAATCATAATAGGATTACAGCAAGTCAACATGGGTTATTTCCTCCTATACTGCAATAAAGTTTAACTCAAAATTTATGACTGAAAATCTGCTGGAAAACTATCTGAAGTCACAATCAATTCAAAGAAAAAACCACTTATAAAACTAGGTGAAAAATATAAATTGTGTATACCTTCAAAATACATTTGAACTGCATTGGTGGTGTAATGGTTAGCGTGCTCGCTTCGAGTGCAGTAGATCATGGGTTCCAGTCAGGATCGGGTCAAACCAAAGACTATAAAATTAGTATATGTTGCTTCTCCGATTAAGCACATAGCATGAAGGAGAAAGAGCAAAGACCTGTAGGCTCAGAATCAGGATTATGTGTCCGAGTGGGGAGACATGTCTATCTGCGGACTGTTGTTTCAGTGAGCTAGCACTATAAAAATTCAACTAAGCATGTTGGTTTAGAACAAGTGGACCTCATCTCATTGAAAATTAACTTGTTCTCGCCATGATATAGCTGAACAATGGATGAGTTGGCATTAAACAACAATCACTCACTCTAAATACATTTGTATACATTGTATATGAAATTTCAGAATTTTGACTCTCTTTCTATTAAAAATGGCTAATTTTATGAATTGATTGATATATAAATATTCCACAAAGGTGTTCATTTTCCCCCAACAAAATCATCAAATTTTAATGTAAAAGAAAATTCCATATTTTGAAATTTTGATCCCTTTCGGTGTAGCTAATCTTGGGAACAGTAAGAGATGTAGGAAAACCATTGTCACAATACCACAAGATGTCAACACAATTAGAAAAATCTACATCAAAATAAGTAGTTCAAAGGATTTGTTGGAATAAAATAGTATACATTTTTGTTGCATCAACAAACAGAATAACATTATTTTTATCATTATTATTTTTATTTTCATTGTACTATACCTATAACAATATATAACAGCCATTGTTGACAACAATTGTTACTTATATTACACAATAATAACAGTTTAATAATATATCTGACACCTTCTGTAAAACAACACATATCTAGAAAACAAGATAACAAATACAGTGGATCATAGAATTTAGAATTTAGGTGGTAGTGGTTATTTTCTTTAATAAAAGAACCGCCTAGCGCATGAATGCGCGACGTATCCCCCCGCACTTGCATAATATTTAGTTTTATATATTTATAGAAAGCAGCCTTGCAGTCTTAATGTATAACATACTTACAAGCCACATGCAAAGATTATTCAAATCTATCCATGTTTACTAAAGTTTTCACATAAACAAGAAACAATTCTCAAAATTGGTGATTTTTCAACCAAAAACTAACATTTTCCCCCAAAACCCTTGCTTCAAATATTTCCATGTTAAAACCCATCCAAGATAATGATAATTACAAGCTACTTGCAAAATATTATTCAAATCTATCCATGTTTACTAAAGTTATCACGTAAACAAGACACAATTCTCAAAATTGGTGATTTTTCAACCAAAAACTAAGATTTTCCTCCAAAACCCTTGCTTCAAATATTTCCATGTTAGAACCTATGCAAGATAATGATATTTACAAGCCACATGCAAAATATTATTCAAATTTATCCATGTTTACTAAAGTTATCGCGTAAACAAGACACAATTCTCAAAATTTGTGATTTTTCAACCAAAAACTAAGATTTTCCCCCAAAACCCTTGCTTCAAATATTTGCATGTTAGAACCCATCCAAGATAATGAAAATTACAAGCCACATGCAAAAAATTATTCAAATCTATCCATGTTTACTCAAGTTATCGCGTAAACAAGAAAGTGTGACGGATGGACAGACAGACAGACGGCCGCTATTACTATATCCCCTCACCGCTATCGCGGGGGGATAATAAAAATCAATGTAGATGGTCAAATCCTGTAGCTAACCATTTGTATTTTCTATAACTTTTTGCTGTACCACTCCAGGAATGTGAATGGTCATATATATGTATGTTAGGGGTATCAGTTGCTTCCGTGTTTCTATGATTTTGGAACTGTTCTAACAGTGTGGTATTTTTTCCCCCCATTTTATTCAAGAGGTCTGTCATCTGCATTATTTATTTTGTAAATTCTATAAGTCTATTTTAAGAAGATTCATATATTTGCCTGTCAATTATTTCTTCCAAAACATTTCAAAGTTTACATCTTGAATTCTATGGATTCACAAAAACAATCAAGACAAGTTTGATAGACATTTAAAGATCACTGACAGAAGGGTAATATTCATAAATCAGCACTATACTTAATACAACACAGGGAAAACATTTGAGAAGACATGTTGTCTGTTTAGTAATATCCACGAGCAGCATGTTGTCCTCCCATGGGCCCTGAAGACTTCTGTAGTCTGCATAGTAATATCTATGACCAGCATATTGTCCTCCCATGGGCTGTGAAGACTTGTGTTGTCTGTCTAGTAATATCCACGACCAGCATGTTGTCCTCCCATTGGCTGTGCAGTCATTGGTTGTCCTGTCATTGGCTGTCCTGTCATTGGTTGTCCTGTCATTGGCTGACCTGTCATAGACTGTGCTGTCATTGGCTGACCTGTCATAGGCTGAGCTGTCATTGGCTGACCTGTCATAGGTTGACCTGTCATTTGACTTGACTGTCGAACTTGAGTAGCCTGCTGTGGTGGATAATTCTGTAAAAAATATCAATACATTTTTTATGAACATACATGTTTCGGACATATTAGCACAATTAAATACTGTAAAGTGGGTTATTTTCGCAGCGTCTAAATTTCACGATTTCCTTCAACAAACCTATTCGTGAGTCTGTATTTTCGAGAATTCTTAATGTCATCAACGTATTTTTCGCGAGGCTGTCGAAGTTCTGCTTTTTGTTGGATGGAGTTAGTTCCCCTCTAAGTATAAACAGATGTATCAAAACAGTCTGTACCGGTATTTGATAAATTTCCGAATTTTAGAACATAGTTCACGGTGAGCAAAGTAAGCCCATACTAAATACTAAAGTACCCTGGGGTAATATTATTATACTAGTAAGTCTGAGAGAACTTCGTTCACTGAAAGTGAATATTTAGTCAATGCACATCATTGTGACAGTTGTCGTTGTACAGAAAAGATGTTAAAGTGGTTAAAATCTGCCAAAAAAAAAGGAAAAAGAACCGAGGCCAGGGTTACCAAATCCAGAAAATGCCAGTACACCTGAGAAAAAGGATCTTATGGAAAATGCAAATGATATTGTTGATAAGGATTACGAAGACCCAAATGTTATTCCAAACTCCGGACGGAAACGCAAGAGAGGGGAATACTCCCACTACACACCCGAACAGAAAGCAAAAATCGCCAGGTTTGCAATCAACAACGGAAATTCTAGAGCAGCCAAACATTTCTCTGAGTCCATGGGGCGGCAAAATAAATGAGAGTACAATCTGAAGTTTTAAAGCCGCATATCTTCTTCGCAAAGCCGAGAGTGGGAAGGATATAATAGATGCCATTGATTAAAAAAAACGTGGCCGGCCAAAATTACTACCAGAACCTACTGATAAAGAAATATGCGAATACATTAGAGATTTAAGGAATGCAGGAGGAATAGTTAATTCCATTATAGTTCAAAGTGTTGCAAAGGGGATTATTTTAGACTCCGACCAGTCGCTTCTAGCCGAGAATGGGGGACACGTTGAACTGACAAAAGACTGTGCTAAATCGGTATTACATCGTTTAAACTTCACGAAACGTAAAGCCACAAAAGGAATTAAGCATCTACCAGATGATTTTGATTCGATAAAAAGTGAATATCTTGTGCGAATTGAGAAAGTTGTGAAAAATGATAACATTCCCGACGAACTCATTCAGAATTGGGACCAAACCTGTGTTAATCTGGTCCCTGTAAGCAATTGGACAATGGAGGAAACCAGATCAAAGCAAGTAAAAGTACTTGGATCTGATGACAAAGGTCAAATAACGGCATTCTTTCAGGAAATTATTACCGTTGGAGCTTATTTACCAAGGTTTAACAGATGCATGTCACCCCAAAGTGAATTTCCCGAAATCGTGGCATGTTACTCATTCTGAAAACCATTGGAGTAATGAGAAAACCATGTGTGATTATATTGATAATGTGATTATTCCGTATGTCGAAAGAACTCGTGAGAACTATAGTCTCGATAAAATAAATCAGCCTGCTTTGGCAATATTTGATGTATTTAAAGCACACCGTAGTGAGAAATTGAACGCAGCGGGTATCAGAGTAGTATTTGTCCCTGTGTCGTGTACTGATCGCCTACAACCATTAGATCAATTGCCAAATAAAGTGTTCAAAGACGAACTGAAAAACTGTTTTCAGACTTATTATGCAGAAGCCGTAGCTAAAGTTTTTTTTTTTTTTGTAAATTGAAAACCAGTGGCGAATCATCGGATCATGTTGATTTACGGACATCCATCATCAAACCCCTTCACACTAAATGGATTATCAAAACATTCCAAAAGATCGTTAAGGACAAAGAAATGTTTATTAAATCATTTAACCTTGTGGGCATTGAAAGGGAATGTCTTGACAGATCAACTGATTAACTATAATTAGTCTTTATTAATACTACATTGTGTGTGACAGTTATACGAGGTGTCAATTCTTAATCAGTGTGACATGAAATTTACCTGAACTTTATTGATTTTATTTTTCATTTTTAACAATTTTTTTATTTGTCATTTATTTTACAATTTTTATGAATAATTGTAAAATAAAGTTATGTAGCGGGAAGATTCAACTTCCTCCAACATATTTTCCAACAAGTATTTCCAACGAGTGACGTAAATCCAACAAAGGGAGTTCTGCTTCATCTTTTGAACAGTACAGTTCAGTTTTAATTTTTAGGTAAAATTTTGGCGTATCTTTGGCAATTTTTCCAAATTATATTTATTGGAATTATTTTTGAAAAGGAATAATTGAGACAAAAATGGCTAAAGACTAAAGTTTCTTATTTTCTGAAGTAAATTTTTGTTTTAGCAGACTCGGGCTGGTCTCTTAAATTTTATTCTAAATTTGCAGAAGCTGTATATTTTGTTAAAGCTTATTTATGGAGAATTTGGTTAATTACATTTTAAGAAATGATTTGCTGGCAAAAAGCTTCAGTTCTCTTATAACTTCGTTAAATTTTTTAACTGTTATCTTATTAAATAGGATTTAGATAGGTTCTTTGGCATTTAAGGGAAACTTTCCAGAAGGACTGGAAAGTAAATTACCTCGCACGGGAAAAGGATTCCTTGTGAGTTGTAATTTTTAAATCTGTAGGGCGAGATTCCATAAGGATTGGAACTCAATTTGAATTGAACAATTGAGTGAGACTCAAGTCCAGAAAACCATGTGTGATTATATTGATAATTTGTGTTATTATCAAGAAGGAATACAAAATAATGAAATTAAAACAATAAATTGCTTAATCTACTTTTATTTGTAAATCAATTTTGAAAAATAAGTTGTTGTTTTGTGAGTTTCTGCAACTTATGTACTTTTACAACACCACGAAAGTGTATTCAAAAAGATTTTATGTTGTTGCATGAATGATCGGTTGGTGAATACTTAATTTAGGTAACCCAAGAAAATTATATATTTAGTAACAGTTCTTGACGTTGTAAGGATTACTTTGTTGACTTTGTTGATTATTTTTGCATCAGGTGCGATTCCTTACACTACAGAGATGAACATTTCATGACTTTGTCTTTTCAATGCATATCATATAATTCAAGGTTGAATCTCGGCTTCATTTATTCGTGTGGTTATGGGTTGTTATCTCATCGACATTTACCCCATATCTCTATTTACTTCTCTTCATACATTCACAGATTTTTTGGTACTCATTACAAACATAATTTATGCGAGGGGATATTTTCGCGAATTTTTCCTCTTCGCGAAATTAGCGAAAATTTCCCATTTTACAGTATAAGGAAAAAAACATAAAAATATAAAATAACCGCAATCCTATAAAAGGGCAAGACATGTCGCTAGTATCACAGTGAGTCAGACAGGACAAGCATTGATACTAGTGATGGTGTATGTCGAGACCTTCAAAACAGAGGTAATTGTTTCTATCGAAAACATCATAATGTGCTTGACACGACACTGACCGATAATTTTCAGTATCAGATTTAGTTAGTTGATACTGACACTATTACTGTGTGAGATCAAAAGAGAAATGTCAAAATTACTGATAATGTCAAATATTATCTACACATCGGTACAAACTACAGTAAGTCATCCATTTTTTAGAGAAAGCACCATGCTATAGAGATCTTTTAAAAACTTGTGAGAGCGTCATTCATTGCTATGGATATTTCTTATATTTATCTTGGAAAACAGTTGTGTAGATATTCATTCTAGCTGTATTTTAACTGTTAACAGGGACAACCTAAACTTTTGTATTTTGACTGTTTACATACAATCTAGATTGTTTAATTCAACTATTTACAAGTACAAGCTAGACTTTTGTATGTTGACTATTTAAGAGTTCATGTACAATCTGGACTTTTGCATTTTGACTGTTTGCAATCTCAATCTAGACTTTTGTGTTTTGACTGTCTACAAGTCCAATATAGACTTTGCAATTTGACTGATTACCAGTATAATCTACTAAACTGTTGTAATTTGACTGTTTACAAGTACAACCTAGACTTTGTGGGACATCAAACTCAACATGTAATGATGGAATCAGTACTAACCTGTGATGACTGTTGTTGATAAGCTGTAGATTGTGGCGGGGCCTGTCCTCTAGCAGAGTATCCTGTAACTATACTACCCTGAAGTAATAAAAGACAATTTGTACATCTTAACTTCATTTTTTTATTTCAAAAACTTTACCTATGGCCTTAGACTTGGCACCATTTTTAAATTCATAAAAAAATTATCAGAATTTTGTTTTTTGCATTATCTTCTGACATTAAAGACAATGCATTGTTCTGTTTAGACAAAGATGTCCCAAGTTTATAAAATAAAATTGTTGAAGCTGGAATGAATATACTACAATCTTGAATGTTTTTATTTATCATAGACCGAAAATATAACATAGACAATACATGTAGGTCTATATTATATTAAATATTGATAAGATAGCCTGGTAAAAACTAGGGGAGATAATCACATGACACATTCAATAGTACCAACCTTTATTATGACCAGGGGAGATAATCAAATACAAGACATTTATTAGTACCAACCTTTTGCTATCATCAGGGGAAATAATCACATACAAGAAACATTTAATAGTACCAACCTTTATTATGACCAGGGGAGATAATCAAATACAAGACACATTCAATAGTACCAACCTTTATTATGACCAGGGGAGATAATCAAATACAAGACACATTTAATAGTACCAACCTTTATTATGACCAGGGGAGATAATCAAACAAGACACATTTAATAGTACCAACCGTTATTATGACCAGGGGAGATAATCAAATACAAAACATTTAATAGTACCAACCTTTATTATGACCAGGGGAGTTAATCAAATACAAGAAAGTTTGTTTGTACCAACCTTTTGTTGTGGCTGTTGTAGCTGTATTTGTTGATGCATTTGAGCCGATATTGGTGTGACACCTCTTATCTGTTGTTGCTATAAAGATATTAGAAAAATATTACTGATGACCTCACAAATATTAGACTTAAGTTAGGGCTGATATTGGTGTGACACCTCTTATCTGTTGTTGCTATAAGGATATTAGAAAAATATTACTGATGACCTCACAAATATTACACTTAAGTTAGGGCTGATATTGGTGTGACACCTCTTATATGTTGTTGCTATAAAGATATTAGAAAGATATTACTGATGACCTCACAAATATTAGACTTAAGTTAGGGCTGATATTGGTGTGACATCTCTTATCTGTTGTTGCTATAAAGATATTAGAAAAATATTACTGATGACCTCACAAATATTACACTTAAGTTAGGGCTGATATTGGTGTGACACCTCTTATCTGCTGTTGCTATAAAGATATTAGAAAAATATTACTGATGACCTCACAAATATTACACTTAAGTTAGGGCTGATATTGGTGTGACACCTCTTATCTGTTGTTGCTATAAAGATATTACAATATACTACTGATGACCTCACAAATACTCGACTTAAGTTAGGGCTTTGATATTTGTGTGTCAAATAGGAGGAATTTTGATAGCAGCGATAACGTCCGCTGAGACCTTCTAAACTGATGTTATTGTTTTTATCAGTGACATCATACTGTGTTTGACATTACTGTTTTAGTCATTCCACTGATACTGACGGTATCCATCAGTGA
>MJUT01037920.1:189770-205496 GCA_002080005.1 Gigantidas platifrons
CTGAGTAAACCAAAAACCTGCCAAAACCATACAGACTTTACAGTCCTATCTACTGAACTCTGAGTAAACCAAAAAACCTGCCAAAACCATACAGACTTTACAGTCCTATCTACTGAACCCTGAGTTAACCAAAAACCTGCCAAAACTATACAGACTTTACAGTCCTATCTACTGAACCCTGAGTAAACCAAAAACCTGCCAAAACCATACAGACTTTACAGTCCTATCTACTGAACCCTGAGTAAACCAAAAACCTGCCTAAACCATACAGACTTTACAGTCTTATCTACTGAACCCTGAGTAAACCAAAAACCTGCCAAAACCATACAGACTTTACAGTCCTATTTACTGAACTCTGAGTAAACCAAAAACCTGCCAAAACCATACAGACTTTACAGTCCTATCTACTGAACCCTGAGTTAACCAAAAACCTGCCAAAACTATACAGACTTTACAGTCCCATCTACTGAACCCTGAGTAAACCAAAAACCTGCCAAATCTTTACAGACTTTACCAGTAAAACCTGTCTTCAACGAACCCTGAGTAAACCAAAAACCTGCCAAAACCATACAGACATTACCAATAAAACTGACAGCCACGATATAACTGAAATAGTGTTGACAGTGGCACTAAATATCATAACCCTCACTCTTATATTCCATTATTAAAGATTAAAACATGGCCTACTAACATGAATGAAGACCATAAGATGTTATAATACAAGGTCTACAAAGGAAATATATGTAATCTTATTACTACTTTATATGAACAGGTTGGAAAATTAAATTATCACAAGCAATAAAACAAATGTACTAAGTATGGCACAGAAGATCATCTGAGAAATCAAAGCAAATCATAAACATGCCTCATAGGAGATAAGTGTATTGTATTTTAAGCTTTGCAGATGTAAATCGTCAGTTTTATGGTCACAAATTGAGATTACCTAGCAACACGTAGCGAAGATAGGTAAACAGATATTTGCGACTGTAAAACTAAGATTGACTTACTGGTATCATGGGCTGTTGTGGTCTGTAGAGTGTAGGTCTTCCAGAAACAGACTGCATTGACAGCATAGAATGATTAGAGACTGGTAGGTGTGTTGGATATGCTTGTTGTAAACTCAACATCTCACTGAAATTACAAGATATACATTAATCTTTAACTTAGATGCCCATGAAATACTGAGATTTCCAAGTGAAATTAAAACCATTTTTTCACACAATGAAACAAAAGTGATAGTATCAATTTCTTCACAATCATTGAGCTTCCAACAATGAAAAACGAGGTCATTTGCTATATGTCTTATTACTGCAAACAAAGATGCAAAATCTGTGTAATAAACAGCAAAACTACTCTTGTATATCAAATATAATTAAACAAAATCACTTGTAACTGAACAATGGCAATTCACCCATCTACTAACGTGCATTCATGATTTACTCTCTTGTTCGGTTATTCATGTTTTTTTTTTTCAATATTAGGAATGGAAATGTAGATACACCATAAAAAGTTTTAAGATTTTACAAGATTCACAAACATTGTAATAATTTTGACATTCATACAAAATCTGCTGCAATTTCCAGAATGGAAACATGATTTCTCCAACATTTTTTTAAAACTGCATCAGTTATTACTGTTTAAGAATGTCAAGCTTGTTTAATTTCAAACACAAGTAGCTAAATCTGTGCAGGTTTTTTATTGCTTTTTATATCTTTATTGCCATTGGAGATCTAGCTATCAAGAGGGAGGTTGGTATCCCATTAATTAGTTAAACCCTGTCACATTTTTGTTCCTGTCCTAGGCCAAGAGTTTTGGCCCAAGATCTGGATGTTAAAAAAAGAAAAAGAACTAGATTTCAAAGGCCATATGTAATGGTATTTTTTTCAATGATTTGTGGTGAGAGGTGGTTGTTTGTTCTGTTGATACTGGTTGAATTGTTGACTACCACTGTTTAAACTTTCCTTCAGAATTCTGTTACACCACTATATCCAGTACATTGAAGTTTTACATACTTTTTAAAATTTAGTCACACCACAGTATCCAGTACATTGGTGTTTTACATACTTTTCAAAAATTCAGTCACACCACAGTATCCAGTACATTGGTGTTTTACTAGTCCGAGATTCCTCTGCCGTTCGACGACTTGTTACATCTTGCTGTTGTCGTTGAACGTCAGAGCGCTCTCCATAATGAAAACAGCGGATTTTCCTCCGCATTTCAACTGTAGTACATTTCCACGTTTTGTGGCTATCAGATTTTATTTTCTATCCAAAACCCTAATATATATCGCTTCACCAATCATTTTTCTATTCATTCATAACCATCTTACCCTCAGAGAGTGGTGTTACACTCGATTACAGCACGTTTTTTCCTTGCACCCGATGATTTGGTCATTTCACTGCAATTTTATTAACGTGATCTCGCGATACTAACTGAAAGATGACAGCAATGCATTGCATGATGGGAGATACTAAATGCAGTGCACCAAATTAGCATACGTAAACAAACATACAAGACGATATAAAGCGTATTTTGCAGGACAAACAGTTCCATCTACAGCTCAAATCAGAGCAGTTAGGGAAATAATACAAAATATGTTGGATAGAAAAGATTCATTTGACAGTGTTATCTGCAGGCTTCGGAAAGAGCATGTCTTACGTTTCCCCCTATTTTGGACAAGGTCAGATCATATATGCAAATCATCTCCCATGATACATTGCGATAATCTTAGTTCTCTCGAAGTCACGTGACAAATATTTCAAAATGTCAGTGTTCAAAATGACGAAATCATATGGTCTGGGGAAATTGTGCTGTAATGGAGTGTAACACCAATTTCTGAGGGCAAGATGGTTATGAATGAATAGAAAAATGATTGGTGAAGCGATTTATATAAGGGTTTTGGATAGAAAAAAAAATCTCATAGTCACAAAACGTGGAAATGTGCCACGGCTGAGATGGGTAGGAAAATCCGCTGTTTTCATTATGGAGAGCGCTCCGACGTTCAACGACAACAGCAAGATGTAACAAGTCGTCGAACGGCAGAGGAATCTCGGACTAGTGTTTTACATACTTTTTAAAAATTCAGTCACACCATAGTATCCAGTACATTGGTGTTTTACATACTTTTGTTCTAATTACTCACCTCTGTTGTTCTTTTATCTGTGCTCTCTTTCTTGTCTCATCCTCTTGATGAAGTACCTTCTTTAGTTGAGAGAACAGCTCATGTTTTTCCTGTTTTAATCCCTCCAATGTCTTCTCTATTCTTAGTATCTAAATGTCAATAGATGTGTAGAAAATCTGATGTTATCATTGCAAAATAATTAACAAGCTCTGTCACAACACAATGTATCCCCACCTTCAAAATGAATACCTACAGACTAGTTTAAAATTAGGTCAGGTTTGAATATTTTATGATATGAAAATGATGATAAATATCATATGTTAATGACCAATTTTGCACACAAAAAATATTAGATAAAAACAGATGACAATCAGGTAATGATCATCACTCTTTTGTTACAGGTGAATATGTTGACAATCAGATCAGGGAAGCCTAATTTGAGGTGATTGCTTGTTTTGTTGATACTGATGGAATTGTTGAACATCACTGTTTAAACTTTCTTTTCATAATTCAACAGATTTGAGAATTTCACTTGAAATGAGATTTCTGAGCTTCTGTTGAAAGAAACATTGTAGGTAACCTACTTTTGTGGGGAATTAGGTCAAACTAGGTCACAAGAATTTCATTTTTCAGTTAATAAATAAGCATTCCAATAAGGATTTCATCAAATGTTGCAGCCTACATTTTTTTTAAATTTTTATGATAGCTTTTTTTTGTTGAAATTTTCATGAGGTTATGAATGCTGTGGGGTATTTTTTTGCACTAAATACCATATTTTAGATATCTTTGAATAACAATTCTTTTTAATAACCAAATTTCAAGGGTCATAACTTGAAATGCTTTAAGGTAGACAATTATAAGTCACAATACCTGTTCTTTTGTCTGCTCTAATGTTAAGCTATCTTCTTTTTCTTTTTTCTTCCTTAATTCCTGTTCTTTTCTCATTCTTTCCAGCTGTTCATCCTGTTCTAATTCTGTAGATACACAATAAATAACAAAATATTCTAACAAAGTACTGATTTTACCACAACAGCCGATGAACATTAACAATAAATTACTGGTACTATAGTCTATATTTATAAATTTGCAGGGTTGATTCTAGAATTTTGCTAAAAAGGGGTCAAATTCCCCCCTTTTCCTAGTGGTATATGAGGAGTTTGAGGATATTTGTGCCTGTGACTGAATGGTTGTTGACTTTACATCTAATGATGCATTCAGTGTCTATTACATGTATTACTACACTACAGATTGTGAGTTTAATGTTAGTAGTACAAAGTACAGTAGATAGTAGTATGAGCCTGTGTAGTGGTACATGTACTGCACTTTCCTCGACCAATGCTATAATTATATAATAGAAATCCTGTGAAAGTGGCATCAATCATAATCCTAGTCCTAATCTTGATCTCTGCCCATATAAATGTATTATATCAAATTTAATTAATGTTGTGGTTAAGGCTGTCACGGTTAACAAAATCACTATCCGTTTAACCGACCTTCATTAACCAAACCGATCCTGTTTAAACGGTAATTGAAAAGCCTCATGAGAAGCATGCAGCTATTGTGATTGTGAAAGAACGGTTTTACTGAAAAGTCTGTGTTTTTGGCTTTTTTGTGGAAGATCTCGAACTTTAAGACTTAAAATCACACCCATGAAATGACAAGAACAATTTTGGTATGCTACACTTGTCTTTATACATGTACATGTGTACATGGAAGCAATTTTGTGTCTGATGTAAACTCCGACATTATTGAATTAACTTTCATTGACATGTAAAACGTGATAAGATCTACGAGTTACAGTGATGGGTTTGTCAGGAATATGAAATAAAAAGTACTCTCAAACTCTGAGCTCTTCGTAAAACGGCAGTGTGTTAAACGACCCAACGTCAGTGCCCAACGTACATATTTATTTTCCAAGTTGTGTATTGGGATACACTGTTCACCTGATGACCTGGTGTTTGTTAAACATTTGATTGGGTAATGAATAAAAGGGACCGTCTCAATGTTGTTTTAATCTCAATTCAGATTGTTATTGATTTTTGTTTTATCGATGTTACTGAACTTTTACTTGACCGTATTTTACGCTTGATCTCGTATACACGTATACATTACGGTTAACCGTTTACTAATTCTTTAAACGGATAGTATTTGAAATCTAACAGCCGACGGTTACACGGATAACCGTGACAGCCTTAGTTGTGGTAACGAAACCCAGATATAACGAGTTCAACAAAGCATTCAATGGCTATACACTCTGTCTATATTATAATTACCAGTAAAAAGATAATAACTAAAAGGAAGATTCATCACCTTGTTTCTTCTTTTCTCTCTCTTTCATAATATGTTTCTTCAATGCCCCGTACATAGCTTTAGTCAATTTAGGACGCTCCAATACAGTACCAGGCATTTTCACTACTATTATATTAAACAATTCTGAAATAAAAGAACAAAATATATTTCAAATTCACTTTCAATAAGTAATTAGAAAATTTACATAATAAAATTAACGTCACAATCTACATTTTGTAGCTACATGTGTTTGTTCTGTATATCTGTTTGATTGTCAAAACAGTAAAATGATCAAAAACATATTTTACCATGTTTTATAAATTTAATAAGCCTTTTGATAACTTATCACTGGGTTTGTAACAAGAGTAACACAGCAGGTGCCACTAGTGGAGCAGGAATTGCTTACCCTTCCGGAGTAACTGATTCACCACTGGTATTTAGTGGGGTTTGCAATTTTCATGACTCATGTCATCAAAGTACATGACTTCACATTTTTAGTTCTGTGTTGTGCAGTTCACTACGATTTCCGTGTAAAAACAATATTCTTGTAGGGACTGGGAGGTTTATGTTTTATCTATTTGTTTTTATTTACTCATAATGGTGTCTACATCTACATCTATGGTGTTGACTTGAAAAAGGTCGTTGACCCATCATTCAAGTATTTGTGATGTCCTCCAACATGACAAAATTTATTGCATATATAGTAAAGTCCCAAAAGTGTGCATATTTACAAGTGATTAAAATCAGGATAAAATCATCATCTTGTTCGAACATGATTTCTCTATGACACACGTTGTTTATATTATTTAACAGTACCACAACAGTGAACTAGGAACTGCCTACTCTTCCGGAGCATCTGTGTTCACCCATGGTAGTTATTGAGGTTTGTGTTGATCAATCTTCTGTTTTTTGTGTAGTGTTTTGTAGATCATTGTTTGCCCCTTTTCCTTTGCCAGTTTTATTGTCTTGTCTACTTGGTTTTATCGAGTCTGATTACCATTTTACTTTTGGTATCTTAAATTTTCTTATTGAATGTCAGAATGAGTAACTATTTAATTTTGTGCCACCTCATAAATATTACAAACAAGTAAAACAGTACATTTACATTGTATTAGTCAGGACTTTCGTCTGTTTTAAGAGAAAACAAATGAATGTCGGTCAAAAGCTCAATAGATCTTGTGTTGTTTTGACATTCCGCTTTAAATAAAACTTATCTTACTTAAGTCTTATCGAGATATTGACGATTACCTCTTTTTGCTTTAATCTAATCAAAATATTTTCACCGGAAGTTTAAGACTGAATATAAATCCCCTAAATTAGGACATGTAACTCCGACTTTTGAAATGTTGTTTAAAATCGTCGACCATCAATACAAATAACATTTATTAGACAATATATTGTGCATAGTTCAACAGCTTTCTTCGTGTTTTTTTTAATGAGGTCTATGCAAAATATTGTTTTTGTTCTATTTCAGTTGCGGAGGCTGATATCCTTAATTTAGCATCTTATCTGAGAATGGATCCGAAACAGCAATTTCAATATTGTTCATTTTGCAAAGTCAGTCACAAGCAGAAAAAGAAACATGTGTATTCGAAGAAGCATCAACAAATAATCAGCAAAATTCTTCAAAAGTTTTCTGATAAGGTCCATATGTAAATCGAAAATCATAGAATATGGTCTATCAAAATACCAAATAAAATAATAAAGTAAACAAAAATACCACACTCATACTTCTACTTCTACTGCTGAGTGGCTGCCATCAAACTGTTGATTATTCTGCTACTTTCTGGTGTGCGCATGAAAATAAATTACACAAGCAAAAAACAAAAAATTAATCAGGGTGCTGTACATTTAAAGAGGTGCAAATAAAAACAATACTCCTGATAATATATTACAGTCGGAGCAGAGTCTTGAAAGTGGCAAGACTCATGACGGTCACTGTAGTGGCTGGAAGAGCATTCCAATCCTTTATAGTCCGTCTGTCGGAACATTTCCGAAATCAAATATAATAATCGTAGAAACCGTCAAAATCGATACCCCTAACACACATATACATGAACAGGCACTTTCCTGTCTTGGAACAGGTTCAATAAGAAGTGACTTAGTTAAACTAGTATTATTATGGGCCCAAACCTCTACCTATAGCCAAGCTAGGTATCGGGTCCGTTCGCCCTAAGTACACATTCATGCTGGGTCTGTTTGCCCTGGGTTCGTTCGCCTTAAAAGTGGGTCCGTTCGCCCAGATAATTAAAAAAGTACATATTCTATTGTAATTGAAATTAAAGAAGTAACGATATAGAAAAGTTTTAATTAAAACAAATATGAGCTTTTGGATATTAAGTTCTTTTCAAGTAACTATTGTCAAGGTATATTGTTTGAAATGAATGATTGTTGATTTCATCATTACTTAAGCTTGGTTTGAGTAAAGCAAATTGCAAACATAAAATAATTATTTACTTTACAGCTTGTGTCTTTGATCTCGTGTGTGTTTTGCCAAACTTTTTAATATCCTACATATATATGATTATCAGGGTGAACGAACCCAGGGCTAACGTGTATTAGAACGAACGTGAATTAGGGCGAACGGACCCGTAACCGCCAGGCTATGACCTATGTCGTCAAAAGCTCACGAGAGCTCATGTTGTAATTATTGTTTTAACATGCCAACTTTAAATAAAGCTTATCTCCCCTTTTGCTGTTTAATGATGCAGTCATGCAAGTGCTTTCCACATGTGAGTTAAATGCCAACCCTCACATATGATTAGGTGAATAGCATTATTAAATGCCAACCCTCACATATAACCAGGTGAATAGCATTATTATATAACCAGGTGAATAGCATTATTATAAAATGCCAACCCTCACATATAATCAAGTGAATAGCATTATTATAAAATGCTAACCCTCACATATAACCAAGTGAATAGCATTATTATAAAATGTCAACCCTCACATATAACCGGGTGAATAGCATTATAAAATGCCAACCCTCACATAAATGTATAACCAGGTGAATAGCATTATTATATAGCCAAATGAATAGCATTATTATAAAATGCCAACCCTTGCATATAGCCAAGTGAATAGCATTATTATAAAATGCCAACCCTCACATATAACCGAGTGAATAGCATTATAAAATGCCAACCCTCACATATAATTGGGTGAATAGCATTATAAAATGCCAACCCTCATTCACATATAACCAGGTGAATAGCATTATAAAATTCCAACCCTCAGTCACATATAACCAGGTGAATAGCATTATCAAATGCCAACTCTCAGTCACATATAACCGGGTGAATAGCATTATAAAATGCCAACCCTCGCATATAACCAGGTGAATAGCATTACAAAATACCAACCCTCACACCGGGTGAACAGCATTATTATATTATAGAGAACATTATAATCTGAGCATTGAGCATAATATATTTAATCTTGTTGACACACAAGTTGTCCTATGTATAATATATTTAATCTTGTTGACACACAAGTTGTCCTATGTATAATATATTTAATCTTGTTGACACACAAGTTGTCCTATGTATAATATATTTAATCTTGTTGACACACAAGTTGTCCTATGTATAATATATTTAATCTTGTTGACACACAAGTTGTCCTATGTATAATATTAGTTCTATTAAAGAAAGCCAATGGTGATGGCCCCAAAAGAATAAAAAAAACATGGGCATGTTTTGGATTTCACCAATATAAAATTAATATGTCCCTCCATTGTTAATATTTTTGACAATAGGTACACAAAGTGTCACCAAATGTAACTTGATTTTTGCATTTGGGTTACTCATAGTATCAATGGGTTCATTCGAAATTCCACCAAGCTCTCCCTGAGTTCACCAATATAACATTAAAATGACCACCCATGGTTAATATTTTCGACAATTGGTATACAAAGTGTTGCCCAATGTAACTTGATTTTTACATTTGGATTACTCATAGTATCAATGGGTCCATTCTAAATTCCACCAAGCTCTCCCTGGGTTCACCGATATAACATTAAAATGACCACCCATGGTTAATATTTTCGACAATAGGTACACAAAGTGTTGCCCAATGTAACTTGATTTTTACATTTGGGTTACCTATATAATATATGATAGATATTAATAATCACAATGATGTTATGTAAAGAAAATGATTACAATAGGAAAGACAAAAATGCTATTAAAATGAACCTTTAGAGTCAATATGCTAATAATATTCTAATTTTGTGAGATGTATAAAGGAAATTCAGATCAATTATTTAAATTGTATTCTGATTACAGAAGGGAACTCATACTAAAAGTTATTAATAATTTTACAGAAGCTATTCCATGATTTACAACATATGTTTTTCATTCTCCCTTCCAATTTAGCAGATTACTATTTGAAGTGGTTTTAATGTTATAATAATCCATTGGTTTTATTGGGTGAACTTTCCAAAGCACTAAAATTATATACATGAAGCTATTAGGAAGAGGAGTGTACCGTACCATTACAATACCTTACTGCACATGCACAATTTTAAAATGAGTTTTCTGTACTTTGATAAATTCTTATTATACACCAAATTGGCAATACCAATAGTGAGGTAAATTATGAAAAAAAAATTCTTTTATTGATGACATTTATTTTATTTTACTTTGCTCTTTTTGGTACCGTAAATCCTTCAAAATTATTTATCTCTGAATTGCTCAAGACAAGATTATATTAGATTCATCATAATATTTGCTATGAGCTAATTTTTGTTATTATTTCAGGTGAAGTCAGCTAAGATGACATTGGACAATCCAGACATACAAACTGTTGGTTATGATGAGCTAATTTTTGTTATTATTTCAGGTGAAGTCAGCTAAGATGACATTGGACAATCCAGACATACAAACTGTTGGTTATGAATATGGAGCTAAGTTCTGGTGTTATTTCTGTGTTGATGACTACAACAAGCACCTACTGTTAGATGTGTGTACATTGAAGTTTGGTGGACTTTTAGAACACATATCTGAGTAAGAATCCAGATTTCTCTAAAAAGAAATCTCAAAATTTGTGTAGAGGTGTTGACTTAATATATACACTTAGTTTTTTGTTGTTGTAAAATTACATTCCAATTATTAAGTTTTATGATTAAAGAAAAATATAATAAATTACAACAATAAAAATATGTAAATATATGGAGGAAGTAGAAGACATATCTTGTATTTCACCTTTTTATGTTTAATCATCTTAAATTTTCTGGCACAGTTGTAATTTATCATTGTTGCTCTGCATTTTTCTGCCATGTGATCTTTTATCATCATTTTAAGTCTGTTTGTTTGGCTTAATCTTTTATCATCATTTTAAGTCTGTTTGTTTGGCTTAATCTTTAGGGGCAATATTGATCTTCTTATCTTTGAGGGGCCCGGGTGGCTCAATGAGTTAGGTCGTTGTAGGGCCTGGGTGGGTCATTGAGTTAGGTCACTGTAGGGCTCAATGAATTAGGTCGTTGGATCTAACAACTCATACAAGCCTATCACCAATACGGCGTGGGTTCATGCCCTGCTTTGTAAATTACAAAAAAGGGTGCACTCGACTCGCAGCCGCAAGTGATAAAGCTTACCAGTTGCTTGCCCATGGTCGGTGGTTCTCTACGGGTACTCCGGCTTCCTCCACCACTAAAACTGGTCGCCATGATATAGCTGAAATATTGTTGAAAGTGGCGTTAAAACACCAAAAATCAAAAATCAAATCAATCTTATCTTTGTATCTCAAAGAAGTGTATATCATTTTCAGCAGTCTATGGTAAAGCTAAAATATGAAATTGAAACCCATATTGCAATGCTTTCAAAATATTTCATTTATCTTATTGGTACAATTATGCATTTATTTTCTTAACGATTTGTATCTATTTGTCATAATTACTATTTTGTTGTTTGTAGAGACACACACAGGTCATCAGTGTTTACATTTTTACAACACCACAGATTAGATGAAGAAAAACAGCAAGCATCGAAGTTTCTACTGTCACAAGATATTCTAAAGAAGTAAGTCGGTTGTCTGACATCAAAGTTTCTACTGACAAGATATTCTAAAGAAGTAAGTCAGTTGTCTCACATCAAAGCATTACTAAAAATAGAATTTTCTTTAATTGTCTATTAAATGCTGCTTTATTATAAATCAAAATGACCTGAAACATGAATTGCAGCTACATGGCATTGAGTTGTTCAATATATCTTCTGGATTTTTTTCAGCAAATTTATACTGATTATGCATATTATGAGAAAAAAAAGTCACATCAAAATCTTCTGCTAAAAAATTTGAGCAGAAATTATCTTGGGTTGGCCAACTTAGAAAATTATTTATGACACTCCCATTTTCTGTAGCTGTTAGAAGTCAAATTGAAAACCAGGTATTTAACCACAGGGAGCCTCTAATTTATTTATCAAATAGTGCTAATTTATAAATATGAAACTTTTTTTTTGAAGATTCAAACAAGATACAGAAGTTGCAATTAAAAAATATGAAGAAAGGAAAACCCAAAGTTTAAAAAAAGTATGTATATATATATATTGCGCCCATTAAATCTGGTTGTAGTTTTATTAATCTCAGAGAGCCATGCAATAATTAACCACCTAGATGAGATATTGCATGGCTCCATGTTACAAATCATTTATACCACAGTTTTATGACTTAAATGGTTCATTCTAACATGACCTCACTCTTTCCCTTTGTTAAAAAAACCAGAATTATTTCTTCGTATTATCTCATTAGCACATGTGCCGATGAATGTGACGTTTCCATTGGCAGCATAAATTGTGACCCGAATAATGCCGATAGAGGGTGCAGTATTATTCGAGTTACATAAATTGTGTGCAACATTTTCCGCAAGCGTATGTATAACTTACCATCTTCCAATCAAAGTATATTACCGTATTTGTACTCTTAGACATATCAGAATCGAAATAAATAATGGAAGCCAGAATGTGTTTTGAGTTTTAACATGGATTGGCGGATATTAGTAAATTTTATCCCTTGCTTCTGGCTCGGGATAAAATACTAATATCCTCCAATCCATGTTAAAACTCCCAACACATTCTGGCTTCCATGATTTATTTTTTAAACAATCTTACACACAGGGACTTGCTCCCGGTCAATAAAAAGATAGACTATCCACATATATACACTAGACAAGGGAGATACAAATGTCGTCGGTAGCTACACTTCAACTCATTTTATTTCCATTAATACCCTTCATCTCAGCGCTAGTCCTCCTTAATTCGTTTAACAAGATGTTTATCTAAGAATTACAACAGCAGTTACCTTGATTAAACCCTACTTGACTTAAAAAAATAGCTTCGTTCACTCCAAATCATCTTTTACTACATCCGCCAGCTCCCAAAACGAAAATGATGACCTTGAACTTACGTTCGGGCTTACTCAGGGTTTTTCTTTCATGCACGATAACTCCAGTTCATTCACATTCAAAATTCCGCTTTAAAAGTTTCGCCAAAAAATTTCCGCGGTTTTGCAACTGGAGTTATCGTGCATGAAAGAAAAACCCTGTGTAAGCCCAAACGTAAGTTCAAGGTCGTCATTTTCGTTTTGGGAGCTGGCGGATGTAGTAAAAGATGATTTGGAGTGAACGAAACTATTTTTTTAAGTCAAGTAGGGTTTAATCAAGGTAACTGCTGTTGTAATTCTTAGATAAACGTCTTGTTAAACGAATTAAGGAGGACTAGCGGTGAGATGAAGGGTATTAATGGAAATAAAATGAGTTGAAGCATGGCTAACGACGACATTTGTATCTCCCTTGTCTAGTGTATATATGTGGATAGTCGATCTTTTTATTGACTGGGAGCAAGTCCCTGTGCTCACACTTCACATTTGATTGTTTATCTCAGAAAACCGTGGTATAAATATTACATGTATACTTTCATGTAGAAAATGTACAGTTTTTAATAAATGTTCATGCATACATGTGATAATGTCAGCAGGTCTTTGCAGGAGATTTGCCTTCAAAAACCAGGAGATTGGGGGTCTGATCAGGGAGATTTTTTTATCGACGTATTTATCAACAACTTTTACTCTTCTATAGTTTAATTTATGTACATATTCATATTTACAGTTGACTCTCGTTATCTCGAATTCGATGGGACCATGGAAAAAATTCGAGTCAACCGTAGTTCGACTCAAGAGGAGCTACGAAAACCGGAAGTGTAGTTAGTTTAATCACGAAAGGGAGACAACTCGAGCGAAATTTTTAAGAGCTAACACCAGCATCGCATGTCCAGATTCTCGGAACGATTTAAAACTTATTCGATGTTTTTGTTGCTGTTTTTTTTTCTCTGTTAAATTCTTTGAATCTTGTCAGCTGTTGCGTTGTCATTAAAGTTCACCCATCATGACAAATTTTTCTTTGTGCATAATTTACAATAAATTGTGTGTTGTTATGATTCAATAAAATTTCCCCTTTTATTACAACTGTTAATTAAGAGTAACATTTTTTTCAAATCTCTCAAAATTGAGAAATTATACATCTTCTTTAATCAAAATTAATTTCCGACAATAGATAAAACGCTTCCGTTGTGTACTTTTCATAATCATTGATGTATGCCGACCCAAGTGCACTTATAATGTTATGAATTGATAATTTTTTATTGTACACATCTAACTTGTGTCATAATACCAAGCCAATTCAAATATTACCACTAATTAATTTGAAAGATTTTGAAATAAACAGGTGAAATAGCCTAAGGTAAAAATGTCAAAGCCAATGACCGGATGTTTCACCTGTGATCCAATTTTAATCCCAAGGTAATTATGCACATGTTTTGACAGGTAAATTCGACTTAACGAATGTAAATGATATATATGGCTTTCTACATCTCGGGACCAAAACTTTTATTCGAGACAACCGAAATTTCGACTCATCCGAATTCTACTCAACAGGAGTCAAATTACATATATTTATACATAACGAAGTTCGGGACTTCAATAAAAATTTGACTCAACCGAAAATTCGAGTCAACCGAGTTCGAGACAATGAGAGTCAACTGTATATGCATGAAAAACATCTTTTTAGTTCTACAAATACAATACAAAATGTAGTATATAACACAATGACCAACATTCTACTCCCTGTCATTCACATCTTCAGATATCCTTTGTAGATTTTGCATGTAAGAGGAGCAAGCATTCTTTGCTTTACTCAGAACTGACTTGGATGGGGTGTATTCAAAACAGTTACATTCAATATTGAATTTGCAGTTCATCAGTGACATAATAGTGTTGTGTGACAAATTTCCCCTAGAGTCTGTGTCTATCTTCCTCAAGATAGAAAAGCACCTTTCTGGATCAGCATTGCTGTGTGGCAAACCTAAAATGTTCAGTGCCAGATGAGACAACAAGTTAAACCTAAGAGTACAAGTGTTGACTATTTTAATACATCTAGAGTAGTTGTCTTTTTCAAGAAAATGTCTGTCAATTTCTTGTTCTTGTCGACGCAAACGGAATTCTGCTTATGACGCGTTGATGTAACATGTCTTTGTACATCGTTTTTACCTCCGTATGTGATACCAAAATGCGAATTGCATACTGTGCAGTACACATACGATTCCCCTTTATCACTATTGGTGATGCAGTCAAATTCTATTTTCCACTTTTCTTGAAATTTGCAGGCGTATTTAAATTTCTTATGGTTAGCTGGTCCATCAGGACACGACGAGTGTCTTTTACGAGAAGCCATTTCAAAAATGCTGAACCCCTGTCAAAAACTTTACTATTAAACAAACAAAGTGATTAGTTTTTAAGATTTAATTGCTGAAAATCAATACAAAATCACCCAAGCATCGTAGATTAACATATAGATTGACAGATGTAATCAGCTGATGTGTTGCTAATTATAAACACAGGGAAAGTACCTAGGTAAAATCGATACCGGAAGTCGATAGATTGGACGTTATTTCAACTTTTTGACAAAGATTATGAATCCGGGAGATTTTCTACCACTTCCGGGACTTGCATTTTGAAGGGTCGAATTCGGGAGACTCCCGCAGAATCCGGGAGCTATCACATGTATGTTCATGTATTCTACAAAGATTACAAATATTCATAGTTCTACTGATAGTGATTATTAATTAATTTAATTAGGTAGACATTCATCTGATCTGTGTTAACTTTAAAGAAGCTTGTATAAACATGATAAATTCAACATTCCTTTAATCTATTTCAATATATTCATATTTAGCGTACATTTGTCATTGCTTTTTAGCTCACCTGACCCAAAGGGTCATGTGAGCTTTTGTCATCACTTTGCGTCCGTCGTCGTCGTCGTCGTC
>MJUT01037920.1:206436-217936 GCA_002080005.1 Gigantidas platifrons
GGTCCTTTACCAGAATTGTAATTTTGGTGCTGATCGGTAATTAAACATGGCTGCCAGGGGTAGATAATGTTTTCTGATTCGTCAATCTTTAAAAATCTTCTGGTCAGAAACTACTGATTCAATTGAATTTGTTTTCTGGTGTGAATGATCTATGGATGGTCCTCTACCTAAATTGTAAATTTGGTTCCGATTGGAAATTCAAGATGGCCGCCATAGACGAACAAAGTTTAACATAGAAGCCTACAAGACCCAATGGGAATTTGTACTGAGTTGTTCTTCTCAGAAAGTACCAAGCCAGTTGATTTGATTTGTTCTATGCTGCTCCTATCTGCAAACAGAAAGACTTGAAAAATATGCTGGTTGATAACCTTCTTCAAGAATTAAAACTTAAGCAGTCTAATATACTTACCGTGGGAGATTTTAATTTTGACTTTAGGTTTTCAGAATTTATGGAGCACACATTCAATAGTAAGCAAATTGTGTCTTAAGTCGCAAGAAAATATGAATCTTTGTTAGACTTCACGTTCCTAAGGTTTTACCCTGCCAATTATTACCAGGTGAGCGATGACAGGCTCTCCAGAGCCTCTAGTTTGTTTTACAGTCATCTTTTACAAATTGAACCAAATTGTGATGAATGTTTTTAGATGGTCTCAAACACAATTGTATTTACTGTCATGATTGTAGAAATCAGAAATTCTACATGGCTTTTTGATTGATAAAATTCTTACATGGTAGGAATGTTCCTTTTAAGTGAAACATTAATAAGTAATTTTACTGATCAGTATTCTGTGACCACCATGACAGCCATTGACAGGAGGATATTATAGGCAGAATGTTTATGATATCATTTTGGAAGACTTGACATGGATGTTCCTGGGAATGTGTTTTGCAAAGATTGTAATTTTAATATTGGTCAGAAATCTCTGATTGCCTCCTTCTAGGATATTTGATTGGTTTTACAAAGGACCCAACAGCACCTACATATGCAGTATATGGTATGGCGGGTTATTTTCGCGGGTGTAAAATTTTGCGATTTTGAGTCAAAATGGTATACGAAAAATTTTGGCGTTTTTAAATTTGGCGGATGCTAAGTGATGCAAAAAATTTTGGCAGACGCTAAGTGATGCATTGAACCTTAAATTTCTGCCACAAATACAAATATTTATTAAAAAATATTTATAACATGTTGGTGAAATGCATGTTAAAATATTCAAGTCATGATCACAACATTTAAAAGTCCCAGAGTGTATTAAAATGTTACTTAGATCTTGACATCTGTGCCAGCGGAAGTTCATCCTCAAGAATATCACTTATACCCGTTTCTCTGAACCCATTTCGGACAATATCCGGATTATTTTTCACATGCTGAAACCTTTTTACGATCCATTTTGCGGACAGCAGTTTGAAATTACTAATTAGCAAAAATTACTACAAAATTTATTTATAAATTACTGGATTAAATAACTGTATAGCCAATATGACACTTTAATCTGTTAATCAATAAATATAATTAGTGGGCGTCTAGCAGTCTCGACTGGTTGATTTTATGAACCTGTTGGTATGTCTTTGATGTTAATTAATAACTGACATGTTGTTTTGTCATTAACATTTGATTACTATTGGAAAACCGTGTGACAAATTAACAAATCTTACAGTCGATACGTGTGAGTTTAATTCAGATTTTACTTGTAAACCATGAAAGTGTAAAAATGCCATCAGCATTAATCAATATTGTCACATTGTATACAGTTATGTATATACAGAATTATATAAAAAATCTGAATATAGCTGAAAGTACTTCACTTCAAAATGTTAATTTAGCGGAATTTATTTTGGCGTTTTTGGAAGGACCGCTAAAATACGTGAAAATTAGCACCCCGCGAAAATAACCCGCCATACGGTATATCTGTCAGTTGATGATCAGATATTCCAGAGCTTGTGATTCCTATCAGGTTCAACATTTGTAACACAAGTTTGTTTACACAGTAAACTCTCTCATAAAACCACGATTTTTGTATAAAAAAAATGGTGTCTGGTGTTGTCACTGTTGTGTTCATTAAGCAGCATATTAAGTAATCTTGTGCTTTGTAAACATGGTCATATAAAAGAGGCTGCCTTTGATGAGATTGGTTTTATAAGAGAGAAACTACGGTACAAGACTATCATGATTGATAGAATAAAATAGCATTGCATTATCTGACAAAATGTCATTATGATTGATAACGTTATTATTTTTATTCTGTAGGAATCAAAGTTGATAGAAAATGAAGAGAACAAAAGAAAAATGTTGAGTCACACATTTATACTGGAGGTCTGTCTGAATTACATATTTATGTATCCATTTTATAATGATGGTAACAAGTTACATTGTAATACATGTTGTAGCTTTTGTTCTAAAGATTATCCTTATTATTTATGTATACAAGATAAAGTGTGACTGAGGTTTTCCTCACCACAACAATGTTTCATCATTATTATGCTAAGGACATCTTTGTAAACTTTATTTGTGTACAAGATAAAGTGTTACTGAGGTGTTACCCAGCAGTACAAACTCTCATCATTATAATACTAAAGACATCTTATTTTACCAAGGGTTACAATCCCCCTCCCCTCCTCTTATCCCTCGGCATCGTTAGCTGTAATTTCGTAATTCTAATTATGTGCTGGATTTGGTCTGTTACCTCCCTTATAGTGATATCATTTTCAGCCAATCAGCACAAGGCATTCATTTCACTTCAGGTTTATTTGGCAGTTCCTCATATCCATGTTATTTCAAAAATTTTCCTACAAAGTGCATGCTTTTGTCTGATTGGTTTACCTATAGCTGGCTGCATCCAGTTGAAACCGTCACTTGTCTAGCCACAAAAATCTGTCAAAGATGAAGAGGAGAGAGATAGATCGTAACCCTTGACAACAGAAGATGTACTATAGATATCTTAAATTGATGTTCAAGGCATGCAAAATAATTCAATGTTGAAATGAAAACATAGATATCAAAATTTAGTGCACACGTCATATTTCTGGAATAACCTTCATCAGGTACGCTCAAAATCAAAAGATTGGAGAGCCAAATAATTTAAACTTTTGGAAGCAATAAAACCATAGGATCAAAACAGGATAGCTAAAATCGGCTATGGTGATCTATACCTGAGGGAGGAGAACCTTATTTTAGTTAGATTCATTTAAAAATAACTTGCTTAAAAATAGATTGTAACCTTTTGAAGTAGTGAACATAAGGTTTTAAACATACATGGATTTTTTTGTACTTTGAAGATTGATAGGAAAACAACATGTTGATTTTACATTTTATTTAACTTTCAGAAAACTTTCAAGTAAAATTTTCGATTTCTCTTACTTGAAAAGGGGTCGCTGTGGTCATGATCGTATGGTAGTTGGATTTACAACTACCTATGCAATAAGTACCTATCACCACTAACGTTGTGAGTTCAGATCCCACTCAGGTGATACAACATTATATGAGAAAGTTTTGTCAGTGACTTGCGACAGGTCAGTGGTTTTCTCTGGGTACTCCGGTTTCCTCCACCAATAAAACTGACTGCCACGATATAACTGAAATATTGTTGAAATTGGTGTTAAACACAATAAGCCCAAAACCCTAACTTGAAAACCAGCTGATCGATCGTAAAGCTCTATGTAACTAATAAGGTATTCTTCTGATTGGATGATCTTGGTGTGTGAATACAAAACCCTTACTTGACTAGTTTTATAACTGTAAGACATGGTCTTAATAATTGGACTTATATATATACACGGCCGCTTATCGCTCTCTTTCACCACAAAATGTTATGACGAGAAAATCATGAGATCGACTTCCCGTGGTGAATAAGAGCGACATATATTCCTGGTCACCGTGCAAATTTAGGATATTTCATGGCATATATTTCAGTATAATGACAATTTTGGCAATGTGATTCTGTGGCCAAGGCATTTTCCTTGATGCCCGTCAGCTTTTATATCGAACCATACTTACTAATTTTCCTAAAAATGATTTGTGCCAGTTCCTAACAAAGGAAATCGGCAAAAATTTAACCAGTGCTCGTTGTTCTCGGCATATTTAAGCAAACCTACAGTGTGAAATAACTTGATTTTATTACTTGCATTAGTCGGATATGGAATAAATCGTCAAAATGCATTTATCTTCCTATACGGGTTCCTCCAAATAAATGTGATGCATTAGATTGATAAGTTATGCATGAGAATTGTAACGTTGTTGATAACAGTCCTAGGTTGGACTATATATCAATGAAGAATTTAAATTTGAGAAACCGGTAATGATTTAAAACAATTTCAATTCAATGTTTCAAACGCGAAATGAAATAGGATTTCTACAGATACTTCTAGTTGAATTTTTATTTATTGAAGAAAAAAGAGCAAACAAAGCGTAAGATACGAAACTGTAGCTCTAATGGTCCTGTTTTGTTTTCTGATATATGCGTCTATGGGGCGAAAATAACAGAGAACAGTATAGGAACGTAAGAGCTACAGGGGAAAACTTCTTGACACAATTCTAATGCAAGAATACATATGGTATACCGTTTCTTTAAACCAAGGATAAAGTCAGAAATATAAATGGAAAAACAGCAAACAGTTATTTCCAAAGGTCCAGTAATAGTATGTTCATCCAAGGATTTTTATATATTCTACTATATAAATCCCTGGTTCATCCCTTTCCACTAAGCATTAAGCAATTTCATAGATGAAAAATAATCAAATGACATTACAATTGGAGTAGAGTTTATGGTCTTTACTTGATTCAGTGGCCGGTTTCACTAAAAGTCATTAAGTTAAAGATCGGTCGTAATTGAGAAAACATCAAAGGAAAAAATATTGTGACATCAGAACGTACGATCGAAATCGTACTTAAGACTGTTCGTGAAATCGAACACCGATCTTCACCGGGGTTGAGGGCTCAGATACCCTGTTTTAGGTGGGAATTTGCAAGTACATGGATATTAGTTTGTCTTTCATATGAAGAAAAAATGACAACTATATATTGATGGTATGCTCAAAAGTGTTTTGAAATAAGTCGTTAAATTACTTTATTCCAGGCTCCCTGATCAAGCAACATATAAAAATACAGGTATGGAAATTTCAGTAAATTTGGGTTCTGCATATGGCCATTTCGACAACTTATGTCTCATCAGTGCAGATAAAATAAAAACAATTGGAAGACCAAAAACCAAAAGATGTTAAAGTCAATAAAACGCTGATAGAGAACAATAGCCTAAAGGTCCTAAAAAGTAACGCCAAAACTAGCTAAGGACAGAGCTTTGCCCGAGGGAGATTCTCCTTAGTTTTATGAATTTCTATACTTTTGATATTGTAAGTTTTCAAAATAATATCGTTTTTTCGGGTCAGTACCCAAGTGCTGGGCTACTGGGCTGGTGAATACCCTCGGATACTAACAGTCCACCAGAGAGAGGCATCGACCCAGTAGTAAGAAAAATACAAGTACCGAAATTGCAGTAAATTTGGGTTCTGCATATGGCCATTTCGACAATTTATGTTTCATCAGTGTAGATAAGAACAATTGGAAGAAATGTTTTCAATTCTTGACTAGGTTGTACGATATAACCAATTTTGAGTCGGTTCACAGCTGATGTAAATCATAAACCGACCCAAAGTTAGTTAAACTCATATTAACATAATCAAAAATTGAAAAACAAGCCTTTTAATTTAATTTTGAAATCTTTTAGTATGGTTCAACTTGTTTTTATAACAATCAGAAGCATGGAACTATGGTTGTACAAAATAATTCATCATGCTCCATATATCCAAAAGACTGAAATGTTCCTCTATATCTTTATAGGAGTCATTAACTTCTTTTGAATTGTCATACCAATCAAGTTTTCGTTTAGTATTTGAACTAGGAAGTGGTGATATTGTTGCCAAAGGGGAGCTGTTATGTCTCTCAAGATCGTTCACATTATTTTGCGTGGAGAGAAACACATTATGGAAACTTTCAAAATGCCTGGGCGAAGGTGATAACCAGCGACTTTTTTTTGCGATCTGAGGAATAAGTAGGACTTGAGAATGCATGTAAGGCTGTTGTCATGGGTTTTTCATTTTTGGATACATAAGTTGATGGCTTTCGGTAAATTGAAAGTCTCAGACCTTTATTCTTTTTCCCACGAAATATACCCATTGCTCAAACTGCGATATATAATGGAAAACGTTTCAGTAATGATTTGATTCTATCAAATTAATGGATTTGTCCAAAAGTTTAAAAAGTATAAAGAAACAAGATACGAAGTTTTCCTCTGTTCAGGAGCCACCATTTATAAAGGCTATGGAATGATTAGACAAATGCTCTAAATATTATAGGATTATTGCACTAATATTTGGGAATATCATCCCAGAGTAGAATTTGATATTGCACGAACTTGCTAGTGCAATATATTATTCTACGAGGGAAAATATTACCCAATATTCGTGCAATAATCCTTTTTATTGAATAGCGATTATACGTGGGAAAATTATATTGACGTCAAAGTAGCACATGCTGGTGTGCAATATGGACGAATATATTATCATGTTCACTTGGTAACGTTCTTCGGGGAATATTTTCTCGCTATACAATAAAATGTAATGTGATGTAAATTTTGACCTACTAAGAATATTTTACATCACTTTTTGAGGTCTAAATACTTGCTCCAACTTCCTTCTTTTGACCTATCTTTATCATTTTCATGCAAAATATCATATCTCCACAGTCATTCTGTTGTAAGGAACGCGGTTTAATGAGCTTTACTTTAAATTTCTTCAAATCATCACCGCTTTCTCATGCATCACCCGATTTCTCATGCATAATTTATCTATCTAATGCATCACATTTATTTGGAGTAACCCGTGTAGGAAGCTAAATGTATTTTGACGATTTATTCCATATCCGACTAATGCCAGTAATAAAATCAAATTATTTCAAACTGTTGGTTTGCTTAAAAATGCAGAGAACAACGAGCACTGGTTAAATTTTTGCCGATTTCCTTTGTCAGGAACTGGCACAAATCGTTTTTAGGAAAATTAGTAAGTATGGTTCGATATAAAAGCTGACGGGCATCAAGGAAAATGCCTTGGCCACAGAATCACATTGCCGAATTGTCATTATACTGAAATATATGCCATGAAATTCCCTAAATTTGCACGGTGACCAGGAATATATGTCGCTCTTATTCACCACGGGAAGTCGATCTCATGATTTTCTCGTCATAACATTTTGTGGTGAAAGAGAGCGATAAGCGGCCGTGTATATATATATATAAATTAACATTCGTTTCCTTTCTGTGTTTAAAACATACACGACATAGAGGGATGTAAAGGTTACTACTGTCAAACCTGTTTTAGTAACCACCTCTCTTAAGCAATAACTTGTATTTTTATATGTGACCATAATTTCAATTTCCCTTCACAGTGCATTTCATATTAATTAAACCTGTATTTAGCGACCACCTGTCTTATGTGACCATATTTAAATGTTCCTTTGGAAGGTCACATGACAGGTTTGACTCTATTAATATAACTACAATTATTGACATACCGGTACTCTGATCATGTCAAATTATTATTTCCTGAATTTAAAATAGCCACAGACAGAAACACCACGTGATAATATTGTATCCAGTAATCAACATAGAAATGTCCCAGGTGTTCAAAGAAAGACAACTCTGTCAGCTCATGGTGAAGGATTGACTTTCATTGGCACCCAAGTAAGTAGCTATATTTTAGGGAAAAACATATTTCTTTCTCACATCATGTAACATGTTGGATATTATAATACACTGATGAAGGCATAAGGCAAAAACTTTGAGTGAAAAAAATAAAATTGAAATGATTAAGGCCATGCATATTTTCTTTTTTGACATCGCCTGCATCACCAACAACGAACACTGGTCTAGGAACTGCTTTGTTCTGTCCTTCTGTTTGTTCGAAGCACTACAAGAGTATCTAGTTTGTGTAATCTGTAGGTCTAATAGTTTTCATTCAGCTTTGTTCAAACATTGTCCAAACTTTACACAGTGATTGCACACACATTGGAGATGTATACCTCCTATTTTTGACTGATTAAAATAAATCTTCCATGTCATCGCACACCATAGATGATACCTAGTTTGTGTCATCTGTAACTCCAATAATTAACCAGACTGTTCACAAGTACTACATTCTTTGTAGTTACATATTGTTCACCTACGTAGATTCCTTTCCCAAAATATGACAAAGTACAGTGTCGTACAGCTACACTGGTCTAGACCCGACTTTGTTTTTAGTCCCCTACCGACGAAGTCAAAGGGGACTTTAGGTTTGCACTCCGTCCGTCTGTCCGTCCGTTGTCCGGCAGATAAGTTTTCCACACTTTTTTTCGTCGTGCTTGCAGATATTGATTTGATATTTGGTATATAGCTTAACCATGACAAGTTACAGATCAAGTTCGAATTTCGTTCCGGTCGAATGATTTTTGGCTGAGTTATGGCCCTTGCACTTGTATTTTTTGTTCAAATTTTAAGTTTTCCGAACTTTTTTTTTACGTCCTTTGATATATTGACTTCATATTTAGTATGTGGCTATATCTAGATGAGTTACCGTTTAAGTTCGAATTTCGTTCCGGTCGAATGATTTTTGGCTGAGTTATGGCCCTTGAACTTGTATTTTTTGTTCAAAGTTTAAGTTTTCAGTCCAGCAGATCAGTTTTCTGCACTTTTTTTCGTCGTGCTTGCAGATATTGATTTGATATTTGGTATATAGCTTAACCATGACAAGTTACAGATCAAGGTCGAATTTCGTTCCGGTAGAATGATTTTTGGCTGAGTTATGGCCCTTAAACTTGTATTTTTTGTTCAAATTTTAAGTTTTCCAGACTTTTTTTTTACGTCCTTTGATATATTGACTTCATATTTAGTATGTGGCTATATCTAGATGAGTTACCGTTTAAGTTCGAATTTCGTTCCGGTCGAATGATTTTTGGCTGGGTTATGGCCCTTGTTAGATCTAAACTGTTGTAAGTGACGTCAAACACCAATAACTTGTTAGATCTAATCTGTTGTAAGTCAAACACCAATAACTTGTTAGATCTAATCTGTTGTAAGTGACGTCAAACACCAATAACTTGTTAGATCTAAACTTTTCTCAATGTATGACGTTTTGTATAGATCTTTAGGATATACACTGGTACTGTATTAACTTCCATCAGATTAGGCTGAAATAAGTTCCTATGTTCCATCACTTTTCTGGTGGCCCACGGCCAGTGAGAATTGATTCATACCAGTGACTTTTGCCAAATGTTTTCAATAGAATCTATGTAAATATTCTAATTTTGAAGTTTTCGAGCCAGTAAATTCTAAAGTCTAATTTTGAAGACTGCTTCCTTTATTTCTTCTTCAGAAACACTGACAACAAACAAATTAATACTCTACCTGCTATTTCTACAATCTTACTAAACTAATATAGTATGTAGTTGTCAAACTGATCTTCATTGTAAAGCTTCTATTGTTGTTTAAAGAAATAAAGTATAAAATACAACAATTCTTTATACTGTAATTTGTTTTGTCAGGAATTAGGTCATGATGAAGGTAATGTTCACACTGAGGCTCCACCGCCATGGTTACAGTCACATGACGAACATCCAACAAGAAGTGAGATTGGTCCTACAATTGATGATTATAATAAATATTGTAAGATACAAACTTGAAATAGAAGAAGCATTGTTTTAATGATAAACTAATAATTTGTCTATCCAACATTATATTTTTCCTCAAGATGACAAATTCTTGTTTAATGTGTAACTCTAAATGTTCATGTGGGGAAATTTTTGCTTAATTTGCATTTGTTGTTGTAACAAAAATAATCCCCATTTTCAATATATTGTGTAGAACTGGAAAGAATAACGTTTTTAGCTCACCTTGCGGAAGGCAATGTGAGCTTTTGCCATCACTTGGCATCCGTCGTCCGTTAACTTTTCACATTTTAATCTTCTCCTCTGAAACCCCTCACCCAAATAAATTGAAACTTGGTAGGAAGCATCTATGGAAGGTCCTCTATAATGATTGCTCATTTCGTCCCGATCCATTAACAAACATGGCCACCACAGGCAATTCTTGTTTCTGATTGGCCTATTTTTTAAAATCTTCTTCTCTGAAACTTCTGACCCAAATGAATTGAAACTTGGTAGGAAGCATCTATGGAAGGTCCTCTATAAAGAGTGCTCATTTCGTCCCAATCCATTTACAAACATGGCCGCCACAGGCAATTCATGTTTATGATTGTAAGCTTTCTATTAAAAATCTGTTTTTCTGTGGAAATATAGATTCTCCTTCAGTTGCCTGAGGATTACGATATTTCTCCACTCAAGAGAGTTAAATTAAAAATTTTAACCACAAGCCGTTGTCCGAGTGGTTAAAATTTTTAATTTAACTCTCGAGAGTGGAGAAATATTGTAACCCACATGGGCAACTGAAGGAGAATTTGTTTCTCCCATTATTTAACACGAACTTTATTTCACAAGCCGTCAAAACGAGTCAAATGCAGGGAAAGGCACGAGACATTTTAATGCACTAGAGGATTACATATTTTTCCACCACTGGTTCAGTGGGGTTGAAATGACATCATAATGGGAGAAAGAGAGATAACTCTAATTCAAATATTTTCATTTACTTTAGTATAAGGCCATCCTAAAAAAATTCTACGTTTAACATCACCTGTGCGCGTAGGTTTTGAAAATTTGCCAAAAATAAAAAACAAACACACATTGCGTGAAATTTTATTTTACACTGAAATCTCATGAAGTTATTAGAAAAACCTGACATTTCATACCCATGGACTGTTAATTTCTCATGTTTAATTAATAAAACTATTAATTACAGTTCTAAATCATCTTTATTGATGCTAAACACTGTGCTTTGCACATCTTCAGGCTATCAATTGAGCACTAAAAAAAATAATTAAAGTATTCTTAGGTTGTTTGATTTTTTTGTTTGTTTTTTGTTTTCCTCCCTCCCTCCTAGGTTTTGGTAACCAACCTTGATGTTAAACGTAGAATTAATTTAGGACGGCCTAATCTGTTTTTCTGTGGAAAGAGAGATAACTCTAATTTAAATATTGACATTTACTTTAGTATAATACAGTTAAAATGAATTTGTATAAAAAAATGTGACCGAGATACCCACCCTAAACCATATATATTTATGATCAGGGTGACTAGGCAAATTAAATGCCTTATAGCTCAGGCCTCCCCCCTACCTGAAGTGAACTATTTAAAGGTTGAAATCCCTACCCCTAAACTATATACATTTATGATCAGGGTGACTAGGCAAATTAAATGCATTATAGCTCAGGCCCGGGGGTCATACCCAACCCCCTACCTTAGGTGAACTTTTTAGCCGAGTTGCAACGAAGTTGCAATCGGCTTATGTTTTGGCGAAAGGCGGGCGTATGTTAGCCTATCTTCGTTAACACGATAGCACTCTTAGTTTTTGGCGGATCAACATAA
>MJUT01037920.1:223624-241665 GCA_002080005.1 Gigantidas platifrons
CCTTGACTCCAGACCATGGGTTACTGTAGTAGACCTTGACTCCAGACCATGGGTTACTGTAGTAGACCTTGACTCCAGACCATGGGTTACTGTAGTAGACCTTGACTCCAGACCATGGGTTACTGTAGTAGACCTTGACTCCAGACCATGGGTTACTGTAGTAGACCTTGACTCCAGACCATGGGTTACTGTAGTTGACCTTGACTCCAGACCATGGGTTACTGTAGTTGCTATGTATTAACTCATATTGATCAGGCTGATGCTAAGTATCGTGCTACTTTACCAAAGTCATAAATTTGACCTGGACTTCAAAGGTCATAGGGTGGTCAACTTCAATTGTACAACTGCTACAATATAACTGAGTTATTGTTGAAAGTGGAGATAAAAGCATAACACCAATCAAGTGTACAAAATAAATACAGTGAAATCTGACTAAACCAAACCTCCGTGGGTCCATCTTTTGTGTTCAGAATAAACACATGTTCAGATTATAAAGGTGAAATTAACAGGGATTTTATTTGTTCAGGTTATATAGGGTTTCGTTTAGACGGGTTTCACTGTATATTGACACTAAGTAGTAATATTAAAAATAAACAAAAACAAAGTATAAATTTGTATTTTTATATTTTTATAACAATATAACAATCATAAAGACATAAAGTATATAGAATATAAAATATACAAACAAAGATACCTACACAGCCAATAAATAATACGTCTCTTAAAGCTGTTTGTAAAAAGTTTTTAATGAGCATTAACAGCATGTAAGGTGGCAATACTGACACAAAATACACAATGTCATTTTCCTTTATGAAAATAAGAACAATATTTATATAATAGTTACTACTGATATGGAGGGCAATATCAGGATGTCCAAACTGCCCAAGGGTCATGGTACAGACCAGTGGAAAAGGTATTGTACGAGCCAGAAGCGAGGGAAATATCAGTTTCACAGTCCATACCAGGACCCAAGGGCAGTAGACCTGTCTATCCTGATATTGCCCTCCATATCAGTAACTATTATGTTTATTGCATAGAAGACCAGAATCTGACATACACAATACAAATGCACAGAAATTTTTCAAGGCATCAAGAAACCGAAGCCTAATAGGAACTGCAATTTTATATGCTGATATAGACCTGTATCACCAGTCTATACACGGTTTTTGGACCGGTCTATATCAGCAACCCAGTCTGTATCGTGGAATAGTGAAGGTCATGTGGAGAGTGTTCAACCAATTAAATATATGCTTCAACTCTAGCAATATTCCAACTCTATAGCTTATGCTACATAAAGAAACACTTATTGTCTCTCTTAAACCTGTTATTCAAAATTATTTCTTCAATATCATTCAAATTAATCGTTGTACTATAAAAAAACATACATTTTTTCTAAAAGTTATGATTTTAAAAAATGGGGGATAAAATAAAAATATACTCCAAATAAAATATAATTATATTAATAGCAAAAAATATACTCCAAATAAAATATAATTATATTAATAGCGAAAAATATACTCCAAATAAAATATAATTATATTAATAGCTAATTCACTGTATCACAATACCATCTTTGTAATACACAAAGTCATAATACCTCCAAATAATGCATTTTAAACAAATTTTCAAATGTTAAATATTTATCAGTTAAATATACATTAAAACAAATGTACATATTTTATATATGCAAATATGGAAGTCTATTATAAAAAAAATAATTGTGTCTAAAACGACATGATAACTTGTAAAAAATCTACAAAATCTTTAAATAGGGTACAATTGTGTTACCATAGCTACAGGTATGTTGACTGCTATTTATCTGAAGAAAGACATGAAATAGGGACAGTTATTACTTCTAAATATAAAGTAGTTTGAGTTAGAAGTTGGATATATATTTCTATTTTGTAAATATTTTATCAACAGCAAGTTCTCTGTTGTCTCTCAAAGTAATTGTAGTCAATAAGAAAACTGCTCCCTAATATAATAATCTTGTCTTGTACATGTAGATCTGCTTTGAGAACTGAAAAATAAAAGTAAACATAAATATAATGTACAGAGTATAATTGAACAGTTCTGTGTATCAGAGTATGTGTATGAGCTACTTACAAAATGAAACCATATTACAAAAAGGTTGCCAAAATATTATATAATAAGTGATTAACGATGTTTTTTAAAATGAGAGGACTTTTCTCAGTCATCTCTCATCGAAGGGCTAAGCCCTGAGATGAGAGATGACTGAGAAACGTCCTCGAGTTTTAAAAAACATCTTTAATTATTTTATTGCTATTTTGTATTCATAATTAAATAATTTTTGTTGAGATACTGACATTTTTTTTAAACACAATTAATATTTTATATCGTTAATCACTTAATTATCAAGAATTTTGTAATGTGACGTCAAAACGTCATATTAGAAAACAAGATACTACTACGTGCGTCCTTGACTACGCTTTGCGATTAGCGATTATTGGAATCATCTCATGCGCATACGTGATATAAAATATATCGGTTTTAAACATCAAAGGGAAAATAAACAAAATAGCGATAATTACATCTTTCTATGACTTTTTAATCTGATATTTTAAACAATTAAACATACATAGGAAATAATTAATTCATTATTCTAATATGACGTGCTGTTTTGGTTTTGTAAACGAAAGGGTATAAATATTCCCCGATTTATTATGACTTGCACACGCTGGTGATCATGACGTATTTGGCTGTTCTATTATACCCTTTTCTTTACAAAGCCAAAACAGCACGTGATAGAAATAATTTATGGAAGGGGTAAGTTTGTTGGAGATTTTAATATGGGTACACTATAAAGGAATGTGGATTAGAAATTTACCGTATATGTCCTATTAGAATAGAAATAATTTATGGAAGGGGTAAGTTTGTTGGAGATTTTAATATGGGTAACATTATCTGCACAAATTTTACCCCTCGCTATCGCTCGAGGTAAAATGTTTACGCAAATAATGTTACCCATATTAAAATCTCCAATAAACTTACCCCTTCCATAAATTATTTCTTAATTGACTAATTGTGGTTGATTAATATCCAGCAGCAAGTGCAATATTTACAACAGGGGCCATGATGGTCATAATGATATGATAGTTTGATTTGTAATACTGCTGTGGTGTTATACGATTTACAGTTAATTAGTTCATTATTCGATGATTTGATAGCATATTTCATACTATAATGTAATAAGAAATTTAATTGCCGATAAATTTTCAAAACCTAGAATGAAAACTGACCAATGAATACGAATATACTGATATGATGAGATAAACTTGAGTTAACAATTAAATCAGGACGGGAGGATTTAAAACCGGTCATTTACAGCGGGTGACAGGTAAATCAAGGTGACAGGTAGATCAAGGTGACAGGTAAATCAAGGTGACGGGTAGATCAAGGTGATCATTAGGGCAAATTTGACTGTAACTGAAAAATTGAAAGTAGTGTTAAATATAACCCTAGTCTACATCCTTGTTTACATCATTTATCTGTCTAACATGATATTTTTGTAGTTTGTTTAGATTTGTTTGGTATTACTAAATGTATGTTAAATATAACCCTAGTCTACATCTTTGTTTACATCATTTATCTGTCTAACATGATATTTTTGGAGTTTCTTTAGATTTGTTTGGTATTACTAAATGTATGTTCAACTACAGTTTTATTTCTAGAAGTCCCTTATTTGCAAAAATCATTGAAATGGAAAACTTGTCACTATCTAGAGGATCACCAGTTTATTGATGCACTGCTTGGGTTTAATCAAGTTTATTATTTCTGATAAGATTTTTATTCATGTTCCAATAAGATCCTATATTAAACAATGTCATTTGATGGTCTCTATGTTGGATTTCTGATCCACATAAAAATGAGAACTCTGTAAGGGACCATCCAATGACTATTCAGGTATAGTTTGGGTTCAATTAAAGTAATATTACACCAGTTTGGGATGAAAAAAAAAGTCCCCTGAAAATTCCATTTGGAATACGTCGGTACCTTAACTAAGCTACTCATGCATGTTTCAAGTCGAAATATGTTCCCAACAACTAGAAATCTGTAAATCCGTTTGCATGTTTGCCGTCCTCGCCATTGTTATTGGAGACTAATTAACTTTCTGTTGTTTTGTTCCGATGATTGCCGATCATTATACCTCGTGAAGAAAAGTTTTGGTCCGATGATTGCCTTTCAAGAAAAGATAAACGGGTGTGTTCGATTTGCGTTTCAATTATCTCCTTTTTTGCAACATGGCTGTCAAAAGTAGACATTTATTTTTATGTTGATATGTTTTATTGATATATTCTGTAATGATAAGGCTATTTGTAATATATTTATCGTATTTAAACATTGACAACCTTCTTTAAATAAAATTGGTTAAGAAATTTGCAGAATTAAAATAATAACCATACCATTGTCAAAGCGACAAATGTTTTATATAATGTTTAATATTTATACATTTTTAACTTGTTCAAGGAACAATTGGCTATTAACAGTATGGCCTACTTAGTATAACTTTTAATCCTGCTTCTATAGGAGTATTACCCAATCTATTTGTTTTTGGGATAGCTTAAAATGGGAGACTAAATTTTGTTAATTTTCGGATTTAAATTTAGATTAGCTTTAACCTCAGGGGCGCATTTCTTTTAGGTGAATCTGGAACATGTTTCTGAATCACATAATTGTTTTGTTGCTTTTTTCATTTAAAATAGAAACGGGTTTTCGAAACATGCAAAACATAGGTGACCCATGTTTCAAAAAGAAACATGAACTGGAACCGGTCCAAAAATTAGTTTGTTTTTGATAGAAATACACAGTCAATGGACATAAGTATTCGTCACCTTCGATTTTATGCTATATATTTCATATAAAACCACATTTTTCAAAAAAATTGTTGTGAAGTCATTTCTATATGGATTTTAATCATTTTTGCAACAGAAGAAGCAGACATATTTAAAGATTATTTGTTTATTTTAGAATGATTTTCCGTTAGATTGCCTTTAATAAATTTATTTTCTTATGATTTAAAAACAATTTTGGTTTTCTGACGTCAACTTTGCTATATATTTTAACAAAAATAAAATCGGAAAAAATCAACATTTGTGTTTAAATCAACAGAAAACAAAAACCATGCAGACAAAAATTACTACGAATTCTGCATGTCTTGAAATAAATTTCGTAAAAATCTGCCCATAGATAGCTTTAAAATATTTTTTTGAAAAAATTGTGATTTTATATGTAATATATAGTAAAAAATCGACTTGGTGACGAATACTTATGTCCATGGACTGTAGCTGCAGCATACTTTTTGGAGGCCTTCATTTAATGTTTCATGAAACATTGTGTTATTCATTTGATGGAAACATGTTTCTGATTTCCTGAAACATAATTTTGAAACATTCCATTTTTAAAGCAACAAATAATGATTTTGTTTTCTGGAACAATGAAGTGAAACATATGTTCCAGATTCACATAAAAGAAATGCACCCCAGAATGCTTTAAAATCGAATCTTTTTGTTAGCTGCTCACCACATTATGTTTTTCTGGGTTGATTTTTCACATTCGAACCTCAGTGCTACCTACCTAGGTTATTTTTGATATTGGTATTTTACAGCCGTTTTTGCATCTACTTTTTGTGCAGTATTTATTTGAAGCCTATACAATTGTTGATTTTTATGTTCTGTTATATCATGCCTTTTGTTGACTATATAAAATATTGAAAACTTATTAGCCGTAATTCCTATTGCTATAAGCTCGAATCCCAATGGAACAAACCTGGATACGTCTAAATCTCATTTTGTATCCATCGTCAACTAATTCAATCACTTTCTGTAACAGGAGCGTGTTTGGATATGTCTCGCTTGGTGGTTGCCAAGCAAAAATCTCACAGACAGACAGGATCAAAAGTTATACTTTTTTATTTTTCAAACATCAAAGTTAGACTAAGTAGGCAATACTTTTTTTTCTCTTTATTTTTCTTTAGTAGGCCATACTGTTAATAGCCAATAGTGCATTGAACTAGTTGAAAAAGTAAACATTAAGCATTATATAAAACATTCGTCACCTTGACAATGGTATGGTTATTATTTTAATTCTGCAAATTTCTTATCAAATTTTATTTGCAGAAGTTTGTCAATGTTTAAATATGATAAATATATCACAAATAGCCTTATCATTACAAAATATATCAATAAAACTTATCAACATAAAAATAAATGTCTACTTTTGACAGCCAGGTTTCCAAAAAGGGAGATAATTTAAACAAAATCGAACACACCCGTAGAACAATATTCTGGAAAGAGTTCAAATCTTGGGTCACGTGCATATCATTTGCATTACTGTTGTTAACAACAGTAATTATCTGCTGTCAAATTTTTTCAATTTTCTCATAAATTCTGCTTTTGAGCGGATTTTTAATGTCATGCAGTTGATTTTTTTAAAGTAAAGTGGCATATTAAGTAAAAATATTTAATCCAAAAATTTTATGATATTGTGGTGTAATATTACTTTAAATTTCTAATTTATAAGAATAATATTTTTTATTATTTCGCTATATGTTAAATTGTTTATATACTAAAACTTTGTCCTGTTGTGTCAACCATCTTGGACTTTTGATCAACACATTTGACAGAGGACCAAGTGTGCTGTCAAATGGGTTTCAGAAGAACATAGTTTTAAAATGCCCACTTCAAGCTAATATTTGTAAAAGACCCCATGAAATGTGCAGGCAGGAATTTCATAAGGCTATTAGAAAAGAAATAAAAAACCCATTAAAATCTGATTTAAAATAAAATAGAAAATTTGGGGCATTGGATGTTTTTTGGCCCCCTGCATTGTGATTGTATCGATACATACATTTGACTGTATACTCATTCTCTGTGCCACAGAAATCTTTACAGTTTCCAGAACTTGTCTTAGTAATTTCTGCTACTGTCTCCCCTCCCTTATTAGTAATCTAGAAAAAAATAATGAGAAATAACACAATTTATCTCATCTTTACTAGTCAAACATGTGTAATAGACAAAAGATAAACAGTCACAGTACTCAACTAAACTAGTCAAACATGTGTAACAGACACAAGATAAACAGTCACAGTACTCAACGAAACATGCTTCAGATATATTTATCATTATAAAACATTTAATTATAGAAATTTATGTTTTATAGTCACAATGGACAACTAAACTAGTTTAACGTGTAATAAACACAAGATAAACAGTCACAGTACTCAACGAAATTAGTCTTAACATAAGTAATAGACACAAGATAAACAGTCACAGTACTCAACTAAATTAGTCTAACATGTGTAATAGACACAAGATAAACAGTCACAGTACTCAACTAAACTAGTCTAACATGTGTAATAGACACAAGATAAACAGTCGCAGTACTCAATGAAACTAGTCAAACATGTGTAATAGACACAAGATAAACAGTCACAGTACTCAACGAAACAAGTCCAACATGTGTAATAGACACAAGATAAACAGTCGCAGTACTCAACGAAACAAGTCTGACATGTGTAATAGACACAAGATAAACAGTCGCAATACTTAACGAAACAAGTCCAACATGTGTAATAGACACACAATAAACAGTCACAGTACTCAATGAAACAAGTCTAACATGTGTAATAGACACAAGATAAACAGTCGCAGTACTCAACAAAACAAATTAACATTTGTACGTGACACAAATTATAAACAGTACCAGTTGCCTAACTAGTCTAACATATGCAATGGACACAAGATATATAGAATCTAACACTGGAGGTACAATGTACAAGAATTTGAATTTGAATTTTGGTGTTTAATGCCACTTTCAGCAATATTTCAGCTATATCATGGTGACCCGTTTTAGTGGTGCAGGAAGCCGGAGTACCCAGAGAGAACCACCGACCCTGGGCAAGCAACTGGTAAACTTTATTACTTGTGGTTGCGAGTCGAGTGCACCCTTTATTTTGTAATTTACAAAGCAGGGCGCGAACCCACGCCGCATTGGTGATAGACTTGTATGAGCTGTTAGATCCAACGACCTAGCTCATGGAGCCACCCGGGCTCCTCCGCCAAGATAAGGAAATCTCCAACACCCGAGGGTAAGATTTCAATCATTCTCTGACGAGGCTTGTCGAGTGAGAGAACAATTCAAATCTTACCCAAGGGTGTCTGAGATTTCCCTATCTTGTACGTTTTCCAATGTTTTATTTTATTTCTCACTTAACATCTTTGTTTTGTTTACATTCCATCGAGCGTTTTCCCACAAAATTGTTTTCCATTGCTGAAGTAAATTGTGAATTTATCGATATGCATCCATGTCTGGGCAGTATTTTAAATGTATTTTATAATAAAATACAATGTATTTTATAAATACATTATAAATTCTACTACAATGGCGATAAATACCTGTAAAAAACATATTTGACATTTGTCAAAGGGAGATAATTTCTATCTTTACATTAGTTACTAACAAGGGAGAGCACTCTATTATTTACTCAAAGAAAACAAACATTGACACGGTAGAAAGGGGTGAGAAAGAGTCAAACACCATGAAAGGTGCAAATCATTAAATCGTAAGCTAGCAGAATAGTATACATAGATTAATTTAACTTAGTGGTAAGTCTTCCAGGGAAGACATGTGTCGCCTGCGAACTTTTTTGATATCAAAAATATTCTAAGTTCCGTCAAATAGGAAGTGGACATGCGGCAGATTCGAAACTGTCTTACACAATACAGTTCTCCATACTGATGCTCTGTGCCAAATATCAAGAAGCTGGCCTGTGTGGTTCCTGAGAAAAATGTGACAGAAATTATTTTGTGACACCGCCGCCGACGGATAGTGATCCCTATATGTCGCCTCTGCGTAACACAGGCGACACAAAAATACTTATGTAGTAGAATTGTTGTTTTATTGATGAGAATAAAGTATGAACCGTGGTGAAGAGCTATGTATAGATTTTTTTCCGGGAAAAGGTGCATGATTTTTTTTCCATACAAGACAAGAATATCTTCTATCCCTAAAAATAGGAACTGGCTTATCTTGTTAGTGAGAAAAAACAGTCACTGTAGCCTAGCTAGTCTAACATGTGTAATGAACACAAATTATAAACAGTTTTACATTAAATGATTGAGGTGAGAGCTCTAGGTGTTTGTTTTGTTGATATTGTTTAAATTGACAATCATTTTTAACTTGTTGATCAGAAATTTATGTACAGAACTTTGCTTTACAAAAAAATAATTCAACAATCAGGTATCGAAGAAAAGAAAGTTTAAACACCAATAAACAAAATGGACAACCACCTCTTAACAATTCCACCAATAAACAAAATGGACAACCACTTCTTACCATAACTCATTTAACATAAAGGACTGTTGTGATTGTGAACGTGTCTACCTATAAAATCAGCACCATTCACCGTAACAACAGGTGTATACTATAGGCTTGTATGTAAAAATCTACAGAATATATAATTATATTACCTGTATAGACACATTAGCACATAACTTGCACAGAAAGCAGCTGAAGCCAATTCTAAATATAATTCTGTCATCGTCATTAGTTATATAATATCCTGGACAGCAACACATTGAACGACTGAAAGTACAAACATTTAACATCAATATATATTTATATAGGTTTAACATTGCAGGTGTGATCTAGGCAGGACAGTAACATATTGAACGACTGAAAGTACAAACATGTAACATAAATAGATACATTTATCTGTATATATATCTATATAGGTTTAACATTGCAGGTGTGATCTAGGCAGGACAGTAACATATTGAACAACTGAAAGCACAAACATGTAACATAAATAGATACATTTATATAGGTTTAACATTGCAGGTGTGATCTAGGCAGGACAGTAACATATTGAACGACTGAAAGTACAAACATGTAACATAAATAGATACATTTATCTGTATATATATTTATATAGGTTTAACATTGCAGGTGTGATCTAGGCAGGACAGTAACATATTGAATGACTGAAAGTACGAACATGTAACATAAATAGATACATTTATCTGTATATATATTTATGTAGGTTTAACATTGCAGGTGTGATCTTTGTGATTTAGACAACACTTACAAAATTTTGACAAATAAGATCGTGTCATTGTTTCTGAATATATAGTCTAGTGATATTGTGGAATCCTAAAATTCATTTATTATTAAACCAATCTATGTTGCTGGAGTCTGATAGTGAACAAATTTATTATACAATCCAGAATGAAGTACAGTCAAGGAATAATGACAGTCAAATCTTGTCAACTCCAAGTTTATGGGACTGTTGAAGAATTTTTATATATCTGAAATTCAATTAAATGAGAGCAAGCTATAAAGTCAGATAGATAACTCTGTCTGGTAAGTTTGACAAATGTGGATGTGATCTAATGTCCATTTTGTCTGCAACTACTTCCATTAATTTTTTTAAACAAGTTTATACAAATTTTTCTTTAATGAGGTGTTATTATATGAATTTTACCAAGTTTAAATTCAATAATTGTCAGGAAATTTCAAGGCAAAGAAACTCGCACTTAATTACATCATATTCATACATAAATACAGCAATAATCATGTATTTAAAAATTACAGAACTGTCAACAAAACAAACTTTCATAGAAATATATAAATACCACCTAATTGTTTGTAAGGACTAATAATACAATGTGTGTCATTAATATGTTGTAAAACCTGATCGACAACCTACAAAATGTTGTAATATTACTCTGAACAGTGCAATGTTTAAATGAATATTGCTTAATAAAAAAATGAAAATGAAGACTGTTTGGGAGTTCTCGCTATACTTAAGGTGTTACATCAAATACATCATTAATTAATACAATTATCACATCAATACTTCAGTTAAGAAATCCAATATATTTCTTGACCAATAATAATTATTATCCCCCCGCGTCACACTTTCTTGTTTACGCAATAACTTGAGTAAACATGCATGGATTTGAATAATATTTTGCATGTGGCTTGTAATTATCATTATCTTGGATGGGTTCTTACATGGAAATATTTGAAGCAAGGATTTTGGGGAAAAATCTTAGTTTTTGGTTGAAAAATCACCAATTTTGAGAATTGTGTCTTGTTTACGCGATAACTTTAGTAAACATGTATAAATTTGAATAATATTTTGCATGTGGCTTGTAATTATCGTTATCTTGGATGGGTTATTACATGGAAATATTTGAAGCAAGGGTTTTGGGAGGAAATCTTAGTTTTTGGTTGAAAAATCACCAATTTTGAGAATTGTGTCTTGTTTACGCAATAACTTTCGTAAACGTGGATAGATTTGAATAATTTTTTGCATGTGGATTGGAATTATCATTATCTTAGATGGGTTCTTACATGGAAATATTTGAAGCAAGGGTTTTGGGGGGAGATATTAGTTTTTGGTTGAACAATCACCAATTTTGAGAATTATGTCTTGTTTATGCGATAACTTTAGTAAACATGGATAGATTTGAATAATTTTTTGCATGTTGCTTGTAATTATCATCATCTTGGATGGGTTCTAACATGGAAATATTTGAAGCAAGGGTTTTGGGGGAAAATCTTAGTTTTTGGTTGAAAAATCACTGATATTGAGAATTGTGTCTTGTTTACGTGTTAACTTACGTGATCTATATGTTGGTTTTGAAATTTTAGTTTCTTTAAGCCACACCTTGAAGAATTATTGTTGAAATTAAAAAGGTAAGAATGATTCTGCATCACACAGAGATGGAGGCATTATAGACCATATTTACATCAGAGGTTTACACAGTGTTCAAAGTGGAGTACTTCCTGTATCTTATTCAGATCATGCTGCAATATACTCCATCCTACATTAAGACTGCAAGGCTGCTTTCTATTAATAAATAAAACTAAATATCATGCAAGTGCGGGGGGATACGTTGTGCATTTAAGCGCTAGGCAGTTCTTTTATTTTACAAGGCGGGAACATGCCAAACAAGTATGGTCTCTTAAGGTAATTTTGACAATAAGGAATTTTCGATAACTATTTTAATTTGCACCTGCAAGTCACGCCCGACTGCACTTCCGGCATATATTTCCTAAAGTGAAAGTAGATTGAAAAAAGAAGGCCCAAACCAATAAATATTTACAAACAATGCCTTCCAAGAATATTAGCACCCTTTTTATTATAATCCTGCATATTTTCAGCCATTTAGCTAGAACATTTAATCTGCATAAAGTATATTGATTATATTTAACTCTGGTAACTTGAATTTCACTAGCTATATATCATCTGCAGAGTGTGCACTGCCATATTGATGTGTGGGTAAAATTCTTATCACATGACTGTGGTGGAAGTTAAAATTTTGAGGCTCTTAAGGAGTTATAGCTTTCTCCTGGCGTCCCTGTGTACTACACAAATTATGTGTCACTAAGAAAAGTGTGGATTGTAAACAAACAAAGAAAAACATCGGGGATTTATATGTAAATATTAAAAGTCGAGTTGACAGTAAATGCCCCTGGGATAGACTTGAATGAATATCAAATGCACAGAATAAAAATTACAATATTTTCTTTTAACTTATCAAAAATACATACTCTTCACTTATAGTAGCTATAGGGTTTCCAGGTGGACTTTCTATACACAGTTCCTGTATACAGCAACACCACCACCAACATATTCCACAGGGACATCGTAGAGGGCGCTGTAATCTCATCACTTCCTGTTGATCAGTGTTAGTAAGCTTCATTACAAATCCTCTGTTTGCACCAAGGCATTGTCTAGCATAGCATTCAGATGCTGTAATCAATAAAAGCAGCTCATTTTACATGGGCAATACACAGTGATGTTATAAACAAATTGTTCCAATAAAAAAAAAACACTGTTAGTACTGCAAAGACCTGGAAATCATCACCCAAGGTTTTTTCTTTTAGTTTTTCATCATAGAGCTTAATAACCGAATAAAAAAAAAATTACTGGGAAAACATATTTAACATTGTTTAATCTGGAATTTAACGATTTTAAAATCCCATGATAATTGTAACATATATTTTTTGGTAAATTTCCAGTCAAGTGTCAGCTTCAACACAGAAAAATCAGTAGAAATCAGTAGACCTCCAACTATGTTATGTCTTTACTTATACTTATAGTCTTAGATTTCCATACATGAAGGATTGCTCTGACTCTGACCTGTACTATTAATATCTATCACCACTAAAGTTGTCAATCTAATTCCTGTCAGTGATGATTTATACTGAATACACAATTCATGTGATAATATGTTGTCCGTTATATTTGTGATAATTTAGTGGTTTTCTCCAGGTTGTTCCAATAATAATACTGATATCTGAAGAACAGTTTGAAGGTACTATGCGGGTAATCAGAAATCATAAATCAAAGGACAGATAATACAATGGCCAAAAGAAAAGACAAACAATGATCTACAAAAAACTACAAAGATTGAACAACATGAACCTCACTAAACATTGAGGGTGACACCCAGGTGCTCCAGAATGTAAGGAAGCAGTTTTCATGCTAATCCACTTGCCTGAAGCCCAGGAAAAGTCAAACTGGATTCGGACAAGTGAAAATTATGAAAGAATCTTCTTGAATAAATATAATTTTTTTTTAATTTGGTTTTTGGACAAGTAGGTGAAAAATATTAAGGTAATGACTGGGTAAGTGGTTCCTGTTCCAGTAGTGGAACCTGCCATGCTACACTTGTTAACCAGAGGCTCCCAGGAGCCTGTAATTGCTCACCTGGATCAAAGCTGCTTTCAATAACAACGCAACTGTACTGTGGCGGCCATCCTGGTGGGAGAGTGCGACTGCCGGACACAAATTTGGAAAAGAACCATCCAATGACTATTCCATCAAAGTTTGGTCCTAATTGAGCTACTGGTTCCAGGCAAGCTGGTTTTTATGTGAATTTCCCATAGGGTCCTCTGTTAAACTAAGTTCAGCTGTGCAGCCATCTTGGTCAGAGGGCAGGACCACCAGACACAATTTTGGAAGAGGACCATCCAATGACTATCTCATCAAAATTTAGTTTTTATTGAGCAAATGGTTTCAGACAAGAAGATTTTTATGGGAATTTCCCATAGGGTCCTATGTTAAATTAAGTTCGGCTGTGGTGGCCATCTTGGTCGGAGGTCTGAAATGCCGGACACAATTTTGAAAGTGGACCACCCAAGGATCACTTCAGCAAAATTTGGTTGAGATTGGCTCAGTAGTTTCAGAGGAGAAGATTTTTTTTTAATTTCATCCCCCCTTTTTTCTATTTTAAGCTTGGTGGCCATCTTGGTTGCAATTGGCCCAGTGGTTTCTGAGGAGAAGATTAAAATGTGAAATGTTGACGGAGGGACGACGGACGAAAAGTGATGGCAATAGCAGGGGCGGATCCAGGGGGGGGGGGGGCACACCTGGCGAGCGCCCCCCCTAAAATTGGAAAAAATATGATTTTTTTGTATAAAATCGTGATTTTTCACACGAAATACCCCAAAAATTTTCCCGCCTTGCTCCGCTCGCCACAATTATTTTAAATGCACCCCCCCTAAATTGAAATCCTGGATCTGCCCCTGAATAGCTCACATGGTTTAAAGGCCAGGTGAGCTAAAAACGGAATATGTAGCTGCAGTTAAAATTTGGGTTCATTTTCACTTATACTAAAGCAGCAATGGACAATTGAAGAAATTTCTATTTTTAGCAACAGCAGCCATCTTGAATGGAGGGCGGGACTGTCGGACACAATTTTGAAAGGGACCCACCCAGGGACCATCCCTGCCAGGTTTGGTTTAATTTGGTTCAGCAGTTTCAAAGGAGAAGATTTAAATGTGATCTTTTATCAAAATATGCCTAATTTGCATAATCGGTATAAATCGACTGAAAGAAAAATATCACAGAAAAGCCCGGAATAGATGTTAAACTACTCCATGCCATGTAGCTGCATTTAAAATTTGAGCTCATTTTGACTTATACTATAAAGCAGCAATGGACAATTGAAGAAATTTCTACTTTTAGTAACAGCAGCCATCTTGAATGGAGGGCGGGACTGTCGGACAAAATTTTGAAAGGGACCCACCCAGGGACCATCCCTGCCAAGTTTGGTTTAATTTGGTTCAGCGGTTTCAGAGGACACAATTTAAATGTGAACTTTTATCAAAATATGCCTAATTTGCATAATCGATATAAATCTGCTGAAGAAAATATTTCACAGAAAAACGCGGAATACATGTTAAACTACTCCTTGCCATGTAGCTGCAGTTAAAATTTGAGCTCATTTTGACTTATACTAAAGCAGCAATGGACAATTATAATTTCATCCCCACTTTTTTCCTATTTTTAGCTTGGTGGCCATCTTGGTTGGAAGTCGGTATCACCGGACACAATTTTGGAAGGGGGCCATCCAAGGACCATTCCACGAAAGTTTGGTCTAAATTGGCTCAGTGGTTTCTGAGGAGAAGATTAAAATGTGAAAAGTTTACGACAGACGACGACATACGACGGACGAAACATGATGGCAAAAGCTCACATGGCCTTTGGCCAGGTGAGCTAAAAATCTGGTGATGAGTCAAATTCGGTGAAAATTCAAGAACAAGGAAAGCAGAAAGGGATTAGGACTACAACAAACAGAACACCAGAGGCTCTCAAGAGCCTGTATCGTTCACCTGGTTATAAAAAGAACCAATTGGTCCTATGTAAAAACTATGTCCTGCAGTGGTAGTCATCTTGGAATTTCGATCAACATGAAAAACACAAAGTTTGTAAAGGACCTTCCAATGATTGATGCACAGTTTAGGTACCGATTCAATCAGTGCAATAGCTTCAGAGAAGAACATATTTCTGTATTTTTTCCATATGGTCCTGTGTTAATACTATGACCTGTGGTGGCAGCCATCCTGAATTTCGGATCGGCATAAAAAAAAAAAATTTTTTTTAGAGGACCTTCAAATGATCCTTCCTGGGCAGTTTGGTTTCAATTGTCCATGTGGTTTAAGAGAAAAAGCGTTTTGAAACATTTTTTCCCATAGGGTCCAAAGTTAAACTAAGTCCGCCATTTTGAATTTCATATCGGAACAAAAAACCTAAAGTTTGTAGAGGACCATCCAATGAACGTTCAATACTATGACCTGTGGTGGCAGCCATCCTGAATTTCGGATCGGCATAAAAAAAAAAAATTTTTTTTAGAGGACCTTCAAATGATCCTTCCTGGGCAGTTTGGTTTCAATTGTCCATGTGGTTTAAGAGAAAAAGCGTTTTGAANTTCATGTACAGTTTGGCTTTAATCATATTTGTAGTTTCTGAGAAGAAGGCATTTGAACATTTTCTCATAGGGTCCAATGTTAATCTATGTCCTGCGGTAACAGCCATCTTGGATTTCCGTTGGGCATAAAAAAAAAAACTTTTTAGAGGACCTTCAAATGATCCTTCCTGGGCAGTTTGGTTTCAATTGTCCATGTGGTTTAAGAGAAAAAGCGTTTTGAAACATTCTTTCCCATAGGGTCCAAAGTTAAACTAAGTCCTGCCGTAGCCCCATTTTGAATTTCATATCGGAACAAAAAACCTAAACTTTGTAGAGGACCATCCAATGAACGTTCATGTACAGTTTGGCTTTAATCAAATTTGTAGTTTCTGAGAAGAAGGCATTTGAACATTTTCCCATAGGGTCCAATGTTAATCTATGTCCTGCGGTGGCGGCCATCTTGGATTTCCGATCGGCATAAAAAACATAAATTTGCAAAGGACGTTCCAATGATCATTCCTGGGCAGTTTGGTTTCAATTATCCAAGTGGTTTCAGAGGAGAAGCGTTTTAAAACATTTTTCCCATAGGGTCCAATGTTAAACTAAGTCCTGCCGTAGCTGCCATTTTGAATTTCATATCGGAACAAAAAACCTAAAGTTTGTAAAGGACCATCCAATGAACATTCAAGTACAGTTTGGCTTTAATCATATTTGTAGTTTATGAGAAGAAGGCATTTGAACATTTTCCCATAGGGTCCAATGTTAATCTATGTCCTGCGGTGGCAGCCATCTTCGGTTTCCGATCGGCATAAAAAACATACCGTAAATTTGTAGAGGACATTCCAATGATTATTCCTGGGCAGCTTCGTTTCAATTATCCAAGTGGTTTCAGAGGAGAAGCGTTTTGAAACATTTTTCCCATAGGGTTCAATGTTAAACTAAGTCCTGCCGTAGTCGCCATTTTGAATTTCATATCGGAACAAAAAACCTAAAGTTTGTAGAGGACCATTCAATGAACATTCATGTACAGTTTGGCTTTAATCATATTTGTAGTTTCTGAGAAGGCATTTGAACATTTTCCCATAGGGGCCAATGTTAATCTATGTCCTGCGGTGGCGGCCATCTTGGATTTCCGATCGGCATAAAAAACAGAAACTTGGTAAAGGACATTCCAATGATCATTCCTTTACAGTTTGGGTTCAGTCAGGTCATTAGTTTCAGAGAAGAAGATCTTTGAAATTTCAGCCAATCAGAGCATATTATTGGCCCTGGAAGCCATGTTGAATATTCGACTGGAACAAAAAACAGAAACTTTGCAGAGGACCATCCAAGGAACATTCCTGCTAAGTTTGGTTCCAATTGGCCCAGTCATTTCGGAGAAGAAGCTTGAAATGTGAAAAGTTTACAGACGACGGACGCCAAGTGATGGCAATAGTTCACGGTCCAGGTGAACTAATAACCATGGTCATCTGAGACACAGATTCTGTAACAGTTAATAAAGTCATGATGGTGACCGTAAAATTTTCAAAGTGAAAATAGTTGAGTAGAACATTCCTTTATAATTCAATGACAAAGAATTTACCTTCTTGTGCATATAAAAAATGATCCTCCTCTTTGGTTCCATCATAAATACTGTATCTAGCTGGTCGCTGCCAACAACAAAACACTAAAACATACATAATATTATTTTATAACATTTTTATTTTAACTAAATCTCTGCATCTTGTATCTTCTGATTAGAGCCTGGGTGGCTCAATGAGTTAGGTAGTTGTAGGGCCTGGGTGGCTCAATGAGTTAGGTAGTTGTAGAGCCCGGGTG
>MJUT01037920.1:243566-281732 GCA_002080005.1 Gigantidas platifrons
CTGGGTGGCTCAATGAGTTAGGTAGTTGTAGAGTCTGGGTGGCTCAATGAGATAGGTAGTTGTAGGGCCTGGGTGGCTCAATGAGTTAGGTAGTTGTAGAGCCTGGGTGGATCAATGAGTTAGGTAGTTGTAAAGCCTGGGTGGCTCAATGAGTTAGGTAGTTGTAGGGCTCGGGTGGCTCAATGAGTTAGGTAGTTGTAGGGCTCGGGTGGCTCAATGAGTTAGGTAGTTGTAGGGCCTGGGTGACTCAATGAGATAGGTAGTTGTAGGGCCTGGGTGGCTCAATGAGTTAGGTAGTTGTAGAGCCTGGGTGACTCAATGAGTTAGGTAGTTGTAGGGCCTGGGTGGCTCGATGAGTTAGGTAGTTGTAGAGCCCGGGTGGCTCAATGAGTTAGGTAGTTGTAGAGCCCGGGTGGCTCAATGAGTTAGGTACTTGTAGAGTCCGGGTGGCTCAATGAGTTAGGTAGTTGTAGGATCCGGGTGGCTCAATGAGTTAGGTAGTTGGATTACCTAATAACTCATACAAGCCTATCATCTACATGTATACAGCGTGGGTTCGCGCCCCCAGCTTTGTAAATTACAAAAAAGGGTGCACTCGACTCGCAGTCGCAAGTGATAAAATTTACCAGTTGCTTGCCCACGGTCGGTGGTTCTCTCCAGGTCCTCCGGCTTCTTCCACCACTAAAATTGGTTGCCTTGATTTAGCTGAAATATTGCTGAAAGTGGCATTAAACACAATAAATCAAATCAAATCTAGATGTTGACATGTTTTAACATTTAAAAAAAATATTTTTCCTATCATCATCGAATCAAGATGTTGATGAATATTATCTTCATACATTTTGTAAAGTAAAGTAGTTCAGTGAGTGAGTGATTGTTGTTTAACACCAATTCAGCTATATCAAGTTAAATTTCAATGAGATGATGGTGAGGTTCGCTTTGCACTAGACCAACATGCTGAGTTGGATCTTTATAGTGCTAGCTCCCAGTCCGCGGATAGACATGTTGCTCCACTCGGACACATTATTCTGATTCCGAGCCAACCAGTCTTTGCTCTTTCTCCTTAATGCTGCATGCTTAGCGGAGAAGCAACAAATACTAATTTTATAGTCTTTGGTTTGACCTGACTGGGGCTCGAACCCACGAACTACCACACTTGAGGCAAGCACGCTAACCATTACACCATCGATGCGGTTATAAAAAGTAGGTCATGTTTTGAATTTTCTCACTTACCTTCTGTTGAATCAAGATGTTGATGTATTTTAATCTCTGTAATATTTTGTAAATCAGTAAGGCCAGAAGGTAGATTTACTACTGGTAGAAGTTGTGATCCATCTTGAGGCTGTGTAGTTATGGTAGCCATGGCGATCACATGTTAAGATAAAATCCTAATTTGAAGAGAAAAAAATAAAATGCATAATATTTCATATCAGTAAGTATTAATTCAAACATTCTCATCTTAAATAGCAAACATTATTATTTCAAATATTCATTAAAATTAAATTAAATAAGTTTTCCATTAGGAATAACAATATTAAATTCCTGTTTATTAGTATACAGTGTAATAATATGCTATTGTTTATCATACCTTTAAAGTCCAACCATTTTATTCTTTTACCTACGTACTTGAATTTATATAATTATAATTCTATTCTTACTAGAATTTATCAATAACTCGTAATCCGATTGGATATCGTCACTTATTCTACGTCATTCAAAAAGAATTTATAAATCGATATTTCCGTTCACAAGACTACTTTTTTCCCCGGTCATTCCACGCGTATAAATCTACGAGCAATGATACTAACAAGGATCTGCCATCTTGAAAATGTGAAATTCTACATGTCATATTTACAATAATACACAAAAATATTTAAAAAGCTTACCTTGAACACTTATTTTAGTTAAATTGTATCAAACTTGAAGCGTAGACGAAGCCAAATAACGTCTAATCTTTACGTTTCAAACTGGAAGTCTTCATATGACGCCAATGACGTCATGTTGGTTATGTTCCAAAGTCGTCAATAACATTTCGCGAATTTTTTTCAGTTTACAATCATGTGTATTGTATGTCCATTGTTTGAGACTCTCCTTGGGTATTTCTTTAATAGTATTTAGCGTAGAAAAGAAACACGATGTACAAAAATAAGAATTATAAGGATTAAACACTGTGTTTTTAGGAAATTATGTATGTATAAACTCCGGCCGCTCACTCACAAACTTTACATAAAGTCCTTCAGACTTTATTCAGTTTGTGAGTGAGTTGCCAGAGTTTATACATAGATAATTTCCTCAAAAACAGTGTTTAATCCTATAGTAAAAGTATAATTATTCTTGACAGTAACCCTACATATACAGTAATCATCCTCTTATAAGGCCACCCCTTTTACAATGAAAAAGTGGCCTTATAAGAGGGTGACCTCTCTTCAGTGGACAATTTAGTAGTATATTACTATCTACGTACATCTGAAATCTGGCCTGACAAGAGGGATGGCTTTTGGTTGGTGTGTTATTATAGGGGAACAACTGTATCATGAATACTGGATGTATTTGGAACACCCTGAAGTCAGTGAAGATTACCTAGTATAAACAGACTAAGACTGTTTATTGGAAATATCAAGTATATATACAATGATGTCTTCCACACAATGAAAAGATATTAAATCCAATTAGAAATATCTATAATGTACTATATAAACATAAATGGACAGAATATCTCGTCAATCGGAAATGCTAGGCTATATAATAAAATGTTTTATCTAACATTATGTATGTTTTCCTTTGAAATTAAAGAAAGTAGCCTGTCTGATACAAGGTGTCTGATACAAGATGTTGTATCACCACAGTGTGGTGATAAAAGAATGGCGCAACGTTGCACGAGACGTTCTCTGCCGAACTACTTTGACATGACGTCATATCAATAGAATGTGAGACAAAACACAGTAACCTGGTATTGGTGAAAGAACGGAAAAAAATAACACGACGTCATGCACAAAATGTAGTCTCCCTGAGAGTATTGTACAAATATTAATTCAACCCTTGATATTTGTTTAAAATTCATTTTTATTGAAATGTTAGCTAAACTTATTACTTACATGATAGTGTGTTGGTACAAGACTTTACATCAGGTCTTGCCTGTTGTGAACTAAACGCATCACAACTTGTCGCTATCGTGACTCGTAGTGATACTGGTTCACACAACAGGCTCGACCTGATACAAAGTCTTGTACCACCACACTATGTCCTAACAGTAACAAATAAAAGAAAGAAGACTGAGGCAAACTACCATCTGCATGGTCACACTCTAGAGCTAGTAACATCAGCTAGATATCTTGAATTAACAACCACCAATAAGTTGCAGTGGGATCAGCACAAAACAATTTAACTGCAAAAGCAAATAAAACTCTAGGATTCCTCAGGAGGAACCTGAAAATTCCATCAATCAGGATTAAAGAACAAGCCTACCAAACGCTTGCTCGCCCACTGGTTGAATACAAGAAAGAAGAAATAAAGAAATGTTTTTTATTACTAATTAAAGTGCCCACAATGGGGCAGCATAATTATACAATAAATCACATACACAAAACAAAACAGACATTCACTTTATACAATAATGGAAATTGATTGATTGTAATTGATTACATATAGTTAAACATGTACAAAGAAAATATACATACACAAAAGTATTTTGTTATTTTTATGACCATCTACAAGCTATCCATCAGGAACACCTAAAGAATAATTTAGTTTTAGTCTAGGGGAGACAATCCCATAATAAATTGGTATATAATTATTTACTTTAGATGCCAGTACTGTTTGGGATCCTTATATGAAAACAGAAATAAACAAAATTGAAGCCATACAAAGAAGAGCAGCTACATGTAGACATGTTGTTAGACTTGCTGCAAGTCCCTCTCTATACCTGTATATCCATTTAATTTTGTCTATGTAACACAACAGTTGTTTTACTGATAAAATATTACATTGACTGCTGGGGAGAGACAGGAGAAAAGATGCAAGACTGATGAAGATGTACAAAATTGATAGAGAGCTAGTATCCATCACCAAAGAAAACAGACTATTAATCTTGTCGACGCTCTAAAAATACACACAACAGGGCATTTCAACTAGATTATCCCCTCGCATTGACACCAGAAAGATGTCCTTTTTCCCCAAGAACATTGAGGGATTGGAATCTGCTGCTGTTACGGAACAGAAGTTCCTCTATAATATTTCTTCCTAAGAAAATTTATTATGTAATGAAAGTTCCAAAAGGAATTTATTTTATGTAATACATGTTCCACTGACATAATAAAAATACCAGTACAATGGAACATGTATTACATAAAATAATTTCCTATCCGGAACTTTTATTATATAATAAATTTTCTTAGAAGCAAATATTATAAGGAACAAATAAGTTTAAAATGGAACAAATATTAATCACATAAAATATTTTTCGATCCAGAAATAAATTTTTTGAGGAACAAACATTGTAGAAGGTTAAGAGTGAATATATTGTATAGACATATAATTTGAGTTTTATTTCTTGTAGTTACAATTAAGTATTGTATAATTTTATTTTGGTAGGTACACATATTATATAATATTTATTCTGCTATGTACAAGTATTATATACTATTTATTCTGCTAGGTACAAGTATTCTATAATATTTATTCTGCTAGGTACAAGTATTATATAATATTTATTCTGCATAACTAATCACCTGATATTTAAGAACTTTTATTATATCATTTACCTATAATAAATGTACTTCTCAGAGATGGAACAAATGCCATACAGGTGGAATAAATATTCCATAAGACTTGTTCCATGGAATAAATATTATTCAATTATTTTTTCCTTTTGGAACAAATATTATTAGGAACAAATATACGGTTACACTGCCACCAGCAGACATGGGGTAATCGTAATCAGTTGTAATCGATTACATTTTTTCATGTAATCGGATGTAATCTGTAATCGGCCATTCTTTAGATTACATTCATTTTGATCCTGTAATCATGATTACTTTCTGATTACATTTAGATTACTTTTCATCATTTTGTCTTAACTGAAACATATATCTCCTTAGATATTTAATGTAGGATTTATGTAAATGAATTTTCTTCATGGAATTTATTTAACAAATAATGTAGAATGGTTGACTAGAAAACATATAAAGCTTTTTACATCTAAATAAAAAAATATGTTATGAAATTCAGTTGTTAAAAATACATAAAAAAACTCTATTAAAATAAAGTGGCAATCACAACATGATCAAAAGATATTCTTCTATATTTAATTGCAATCAAGACTATCACAAGTACAAACAAATATTAAGTATGGCTTCAAAGACTTGATATCCAAACAAATAATATCTCAATTTCAATTTCTTTGGGGTTTCAAAATTTCAGTGAAAACAGCTCTAAAATTTTGAATTCTATTTTATTAAAACTATTTACATAAATTAATTATAAAGATTTAGTTTTCATTTAGACTGAGAAATTATGCATATTTTTTAGCAAATTTTTAGAATCAGAATTACTTTTGTTTTTCTTTTCTTCTGAATTATATATCAAGAACATGCATTGAAATGGTGTGAAATTTAGTAATGATGATTGTTACATAATTTGGTGTCATAAATAAGACCTTAATTACAAATTTTATCTGTAGCACAGGTTAACTGCTAGTTTATTATCCACAATAAACTTTTGACAGGATGTTTGAAATTATTTGATATATATTATTAAAATGTGCAAATGAATGTTATAATATTTACTAATAGTATAAGATGGAATGAATATTAGTCATAGTAATAAGACACAACTTATTTTATGAAAAAAGGAAAATGAGAATAGCTGTTTATAATTTACAACGTAATGTATCTTATTGCATGTTATGATCACATTAAAACTGAATTGTAATTCATTGTTCTGAGTAAGAAATACATTAAAAAAAAGAGATATTGGACAGATGCATAAGATACAAAATAACATAAAAACACTAATATATTGGTTGTCATGACATTAAATGTAATCAGTGATGTAATCAATTACATTTACAAAGTAATTGTAATTTAATCAATTATATTTGAAAATTGATGTAATCATAATGTAATGTAATCATGAAAATTGCAAAGTAATTGTAATGTAATCGATTACATTTGAAAGTAATTGACCCCAAGTCTGGCCACCAGACATTGTGGAGCTGGACACACCTGAAGCCTTTAAGGCCAGGATTGTGTCCCTTTAGCCACAAGGAAGTCCCAACATGTATATTTTGTAGCTTAACTTTTAATTGTAAATAAGCCCCATTTAAATCATTATCCCATACACTTGATTAGACTAGTTCAACTAAAATGTGCAGTCCAAAGTCATTGCATAATCTTCAACATGATGAAGGAGGCAATTACATGGCAGAAGCAGAAACTATGTAATGATTTTTATTGGCGCTATTTAATGGGACCTTCACTGGAGCAATAACATATTCTTTTAAGGCAGTGTCTATTCTTACAACAATTTTCAACAAATTGTTGTAAGAATAGCTGTGAATCTTATTCTTACAACAAATGATATTACGGAATCCATTCAATGAGGAAACAAATTTTTATTTAAAATAGCGATCATATATAGTTGCATTGGGATTGGGTTCCGTTACGATTTATAACTTTTTTCATATAAATTATTATTTTATGATTACAGCCTTATAATAGACGTATTTTTATATGATTTATGAATAAAATAATTAAATAAGTTAGTTGGATTTTGTTTTATTTCAATAATAAAGAGAAAAAGATAGTGCATTTGTAGAATGGACGTATTGTAATAATATGAAAACATATATAGACATAATGGATAGTGCTTTCAAAGACAACTCTTCACATCTTTTAATGAATTACAAAATGCAATTCAAGAGTATGAGGAAAAGAACTGTGTTCAAATTATATAAACGGACATCTAGAAACATTTTATAATATACAGTCGACTCTCGTTATCTCGAATTCGATGGGATCATGGAAAAAATTTGAGTCAACCGTAGTTCGACTCAAGAGGAGCTATGAGAAATACCGGAAGTGTAGATTTTTTAACGACGAAAGGGAGACAACTCGAGCGAAATTTTCACCAGACACACGTGCAACAGTATTATCAGAAGACATTCTGAAAGACATGTTGGAAGTGAAAAAAATTTCCCCTTTTATTACAACTGTTAATTAAGAGTAAAATGTTCTCAAAATTGAGAAATTATACATCTCCTTTAATGTAAATTAATTTCCGACAAGTAATTCAATAGATAAAACGCTTCCGTTCGACCGTTGTGTTTTTTTAATAATCATTGATGTATGCCGACCCAAGCGCACTTATTATAAATCGATAATTTTTTATTGTACACTTTTAACATGTGTCATAATACCAAGCCAATTCAAATATTATCACTAATTAATTTGACAGATTATGAAATAAACATGTGAAATAGCCTAAGGTAAAAATGTCAAAGTCAATGATCGGATGTTTCACCTGTGATCCGATTTTAATCCCAAGCTAATACACATGTTTTGACAGGTAAATTCGACTTAACAAATGTAAATAATATGGCTTTCTACATCTCGGGACCAAAACTTTTATTCGACACAACCGAAATTTCGACTCAACAGGAGTCAAATTATATATATTTATACACAACGAAGTTCGGGACTTCGATAAAAATTCGACTCAACCGAGTTCGAGATAACGAGAGTCGACTGTAATATAATATAATATAATAAATATTTTTGATTAATTACAACATTATCTTTTTTGTTGTAAGACTAAGAATAGGCTCTAGTCTTTTAATAATTATTCGTTTCTCATTATCTAATCGGTTTTAAAAGCTCTTCAGAGCTTATGTTGTATGTTTTTATACTCCGACTTTAAATAAAATTTGTATACTGGGTTTACCCCATTCCGATGGTCTTACGGAAACACACCTTGTAAAATATACGATACCTATCGTTTGAATGAATCTGTATTCATACAAACATATTATACTATATGAACTAATAAAAAAATAATAATATCCTTTTAAAACAGGAGTTTTAACCTTGTGTTCAAGTTATCGATTGTTGACAGTTCGCCGATGGGACCTTTTTTGACCTTAACCTCGTTTCGATGTATTGGGAATTCCCTGTTATGGAGAGCCATTGGGGCTAATATGCTTGACTGCTTTGGCGGGTTATTTATATCAGATATATTTGAACCAAATAAAAGATTTGTTTATTATTTTAAAAATTCTGTATAACACACTTAGATGGAAAAAAGATTTAAATGTAAAAAACAACAATTGATTTTTTTTAATTGTTTGGGATTAAATTTTATGCACTTTTTAGCAATTTTCATTTTAAATTTCACATATTTTAAGAGTAGGAAGAAACATATGATGGTATAATTCCAAAAAACAATGCTTGATCTTTTTTTCAAAGTTGTTCACTCATGCCGCATATAGCTTTAATTCCAGTCGTATTATCGAAAAAAAACAAAATTCTCATAATTGTTAATCTGGTTTTCCATAGTATTTTCCTGCGCACAACCGTAAGTGCAACTTTATTGTCATTAGTAACTAGGAAGCTGGATAGCAGACGAACATAAAACAGTTTTCACATGTTCAATAAACGATATCTAAGTTGGTTTTTAAGATTTATCAAATGAGATGGCATATAAGGGTGAATGAGAAGTTGAGATTTATTATTATATATAATAAAACGGCAAAAGCTTACCTGAAATGCAAGCATTTCCAAAAATTAGGTGATGTAAACAAAGCGTGTCGTCAGTGAAACGTGACCTGCAACCTCGGACCGGCGACTGCGTAAACGGAGGTACGCAAATCACAAAAAGAAAATACCTCGGAACGAGGTATAACACGGAATGAGGTGAAGAGAGTATATCTGTATCTGTATAATCAATAATATTATTTGTTGTAAGAATAAGATTCCAGTTTATTCTTGCAACAATTTGTTGAAAATTGTTGTAAGAATAGACACTGCCTTCTTTTAAATGTTATGAGTTTTTGTCTATATTATGTATGACCCCCCTCCCATCTCTCTTTTAAACAAATGTGATTTACAGTGTATAATTTGTGTTTTTGTCTGTTTACATGTTCACAGGAAGTTGAGAATAAAAAATATTAAAACCTAAAACTAGGCATGTGAATCCGCACCTTATCTTGGGTTTGATTTAAAGAAGAAAAAATAATATTACAATTAAAACTGCTCAAAATGACATGTGTATAATACATTCTATATGATCATTGTTTAATGAAAGATATAAACAAGAAATGGATGAAATAGAAAACTTGGAAAAGTAACAAAAATTTCAATGTCACATGGCAAATCAAAATGGCCGCCTCCAGGGAAAGCGCAGCTTCACAAGACGGCTGGTCCAAATGGCAAATTGGACTGGCTGTAGGGGTCCCCGTTGTTGTTGTTGGCGGATATTTGCTTTATAGGAGACATAAGAATAATAAGAAATATAAATTTCAACCCCCTTCTGGAAGTCAAAAGAAAACTAGCATAAATAATGAAAACACAAATAAAAACCTGGATGAATTGCCCAAGAAGGAAGAAAAGGTGAATTATAAGTATATTCTAGCATAAAATTTGGAACACAAGTATTTCAGATATATTTTTCATATTGTCACAACAACTGTCATTATTTTTTACTTTCAGTTTCACTTGTTGATGTCCCTGTCTGAATTCTAGACACTTCGGCACCGGGTCAAATCGGCACCTAGTATGTGAGACATTTCGGCACCAAGACAAATCGACACCCGGACAATTCGGCCCCCTCAAAAAGACAAATCGGCACTTGTTTTTTTTCCCTTTGATTTTACGTACAAAACTTCCAATAGCCTTGAACCAATTCCAAATTTTTGGAAAAGATCCCGATCATGCCGATTCTAATCCTGATCCACGTTAAGTTATTGATGAAAAGAAACGGCTCATATTATTTGTCTTCTTGGTAATGTTAATGTTTGCCTTGTATAATATTATGGTAAGAATTGTGATTTTGATGTTTTGTAATCCTTTTTTCTGTATTTTATCATTTAATAATTGTGTTTAAGGGTTATATACCACTTTTTCACTCCAGTGTTAACCCTACGGAATACTTGTGAAAAATCCCACGTTTAAATTACTGCGCTGAGTCTGTTGTTTATGGAATTTACGCCAGGTATGACATTTATATAAAAAGTAAGTCATAGGAGTGCATGCATAAACACTTCATATTTCTTGTCCTCAATTTTCGAAATGCTTTTGATCTTAATTAAGAGAGTTAATAATGGCTTCTTTTAAAGAATATTTAAATCAATTATGGTTTGATTGCATTTAAACGATCATTGATGTTTTTTTTTTTTTTTAACTTTCTTTAATTTAAAAAAAAAAGCTAATCACATTTGTTTGAAAGAAAATGCGGTACCGATTTGTCCTGGTGCCGATTTGTCCTGATACCGAACTGTCTTGGTACCGAACTGTCTTGGTACCGAACTGTCTTGTTACCCCCTGTCTGTGTTGCCCTTCTGACCTTTGGCTTAAAAGTACAGAAACTTGTCAAATTTTTAAGTTTTCTATTATATTTCTGTATGCAATAAAGGGTAACAATAATACTCTATACATCTGTTAGTGTTTAATGCGAAAACCTACTCAACTGCATTGAGTACGGTACATTATGTGTTCGACCCAAGCCTGGCCAGGTCGTTTTAAACCCAGCTTTTAGTTATAGAAAAAGAAATTGGTATTTGCTGCTAAGCACACAGCTTTAAGGAGTAAGATCAAAAACTGGGTGGCTCAGAATCTGGATAATGTGTCTGAGTGGAACAACATGTCAGTCTACCTGCAGACTATCGTTTCACTGAGCTAGCACTATAAATACCCAATTAAAGAGTGTTGGTCTAGTACAAAGCAGACATACTATCATTGAATGTAACTTGTTCTTGCCATGATATAGCTGAAAACTTGCTCATTGGACATCAGTATTAATTACATGTGTATGTTTAAATTTTTTTCTAGTTTTACATATTTTTATATTTATAGGAATCGTCTCCGCTTGAGAAGGCCCAAGCTGAGAAAAACAAGGGAAATAAGTATTTCAAAGGAGGTCGTTATGATTTAGCTATAAATTGTTACACTGAGGCTATCAAACTTTGTCCTGATGAAGAAGAACAAGATTTGGCCACCTTTTACCACAACCGTGCTGCAGCTTATGAGAAACTAGTACGTAGTAATTTGTAAAGTTGAAGAATTAAAGTAGAAATTGACACATTGTAAATACTATCACAGGGTTCGAAATTACTGTAGGTCCGATAGTCCGAGGCTAGAAAAATTGCGCTCGGTCTAAGCCAAGTTGTATTATCGTAGACCGTGTGTCTAGGTGATTTACGAATATCAATTTCCGGAAATTGTATTCCGCAAGGACATCATGTTCTATCTTATGTAAAATCCTTGGTCATACCGGCACTTGAAATAAACTACTCTTTTCTCCGCTGTATGTATGAACGTATGACTATGATCACGAGTTCAAGGTTACTTTTTCAATAAAAACATAATTATGTGAAAATTCTTACCGGGAGTTTCAAACCCGGAGTCTAAGCGGAAAGTTGACACCCGTGAAAGTAACAAGGCATACGATGCCACAAAAAGGAAGAGAACATTTCAACCTCACTGGCTTCAAATGTACAAATGGCTACATTTTGACGGAGAGAGTCAGCTGATGTCCTGTGACTGGTGTAAAAAATTTGGGAAAGAAGACCCAGACGGTAAATTTGTTAAAGGTACCGATAATTTCAAAAAAGACACCTTAGATTACCACAATGGAAATAAAGATTATGAACTGGAACCTGAGGACAAATGAAAATTCAGAATAAAACAAAATTATTTAAATATTTGCCTTTTATTAATATTTTTGAATCTTTGAAACCAAAAATATACACTTTTTTGACACAATATTTGCACATCTCACACATTCAAAACAGACTTAGAATGCAGGATTTTACATGTAATTATTAAGAATAATTCTTTCGGGGGCAGGAATGCCCCCAAACCCCCTTAGCACTTTTGGATCGCTTTGCGACCCTCACCGCAAATACAGGTCTAGACATTTTCCTTCAGGGCTAGAATAGATTAAATCAGTCTAGCCCTGCAGTCTAGACATCAATTCCCATTAAATTCTTTCCCTGTATCAAGAAAAATATATCATTTGATCAGCATTAGACAATCGATAAAAAATCAGAATCGATTATTGATTAATTGTTGTTTAATGCTAACTTTAGCAATATTTAAGCTATATTGGTGGCATGAATCGATTATTGATTTATTATGTATAAATATTAAATAAATAATTAGAAACACTAAGTCAAGCAATTATAGATTACAAATTGGAATTAGTTACCCTGAATCAGTCTACTTTGGGTTAGAATCCATCATGGGCCTAAAATTACACTTGATACAATCAAATATGACATAATCATAGAAAAACATGTACTTTAGTCTATATACTATAGTATAGTATAGTTTCCATGATCAAACAATGGCAAGGTAAAATGACAAAGTGGTTAGGAGAGGATAATCTGCTATCCAATCCTTTTCAGTACTTTATTGAATAAAATATGTTTAAATTGCATGTAATTAGGTAAAATGACAATGTACATATATATGCATGGAGTTACCATTGATATCTAAGTTACATTGCCACTGTAAGGTTTGAAAGAAATTACATTTGATAAATGAGATTTGTAAATCATGTTGGCATAAAGAAATTGATCAGATATTAAATATAGAATTAAAAGTAAATACATGATTTAAAAATGTATACACAGCATCAAATAATACTAGATTAAGGAATTTTCAATTTAATTAAATGATACATAAAAAAAGAAATTTTATTTGAAACAGGATAGCCATCAAATAAATAATGCAACTTTATAAATACAATTTAATTAAAGCTAAAAATCAAGAATGTTTTAGCAATGCTTTACTTTGTATTTAGTTGTCAATTTTTTTATCGTAGAAAAATTTAAAAATGGTAGTTGAAGATTGTACAGAAGCATTGAAGCATAACAAGAAATATAGTAAATGTTTGATGAGACGGGCTGCAGCTGCTGAGGAACTGGGTGATTTAACACAGGCTTTAGAAGGTAAATGTTTAATGACAAAAATCAAAGTCGATAGATGGTTGTCTTGAGTATTTTTTTCAAGAAACAATACCAGCATGTTTATATTTGCATGGTCCTGTATGAATACATGAACTAAGGCCACATTTAAAAATATGTATGTTTCCCCTCGGCCGACCGACTTAGTGAAAAGCCTGCCGACTCAAAAGTTTTTATTTGAATTTCCGATCAAAGTTTTTTTTTAATTTCGGGTCTGTTTTCGTCATCATTATATCTGTTTCTGCATTATACTATAACCGGAAGCTTCTGTTGATACGATTGCGGGAATGGAAATGAAAATGAAAAAAAAAACTTTTTACTTACCTACCTACCCTGTTTTTGATGGGTGGATCGGCCGAGGGGAAACATGCATATTTTTAAATGTGGTCTAACTTAGGAATTATATTTATAATTTGTTCATCTATATTGATGTGCGAATTAAAATATATTGAGAGTTTTATCGCGGTATTTATATAGCCAATGCATGACGTCATGTCAGAATTAAAATTAGATCTACCCACTGGCTCTCTCCTTTTTCTTTGTTGCTGTTTGAGAGATCTAACAACATTCCATATGACAACCAGCAAAGTGCTTAAAATCCTTTTTTTTTTTGGTTCCATTCCATAATAAAACAGCCATTACATTGTATGAGGTGAACCTTTGAGAGGTTGTTTACTTGATAAAATGCCCTTAAGAAAACAACCACCATCTGGTTGACAACTTTTGATGGAGGCAATAATTGTATAATGTATATGTATATAAACCTAGCTGCCATACATTTGGGCAGGGTATAAACATGTTGAAGTTGGATATGAATTACAAAATAATTGTAAAACAATACACATTTCAGTTGTAGAATGTTATATAATATTTCAGATGTGACAGCTCTTTGTATATTAGAAAACCAATTCGGTGGTGTAATGGTTAGCATGCTCGCCTCGAGTGCGGTAGATCGTGGGTTTGAGCCCAGGTCAGGTAAAACCAAAGATTATGAAATTGGTATTTGATGCTTCTCTGCTAAGCACGCAGCATTAAAGGCACTCGGGCCGTTATTTTAATAATAAAAAAAAATTCCAATATAAGACCTAAACTTTAATTAAAAAACCCATGAAGATATATTGCAGTTGAAAGTTTTCATAATATCATACATAAATAGCATAGAACAGAGGAAATACGTCGCTGTTTAATTTTCTTCCATCCAGGAAAGAATTCAATGTTGACCCGCCCAATGCTAAGCATTCAAATTCTTATCACTAATTACGACATTATAACAGATTTTTTAAACCTGGCTATTTGTTCAGAACATTTTATTAGTATAAAACATCGAAGATTGGCAACTTTTAATATAAAAAAAAAATCAATTCTGACAGCCTGTGTGCCTTTGAGGAGAAAGAGCAAAGACTGGTCGGCTTGGAATCAGAATAAAGTGTCAGAGTGGAGCGTTATTTCTACTGGCAGACAGTTGTTTCAGTGAGCTAGCACTACAAAAATCAGCATGTTGGTCTAGAACAAAGCAGACCTCATCATCATATCATTGAAAATTAACCTGTTCTCGCCATGATATATCTGAAAAATTGCTGAATTGACGTTAAACAACAATCACTCACTCACTCCTGTATATTACAATGTTATGTAATATTTCAGATGTGACAGCTCTTTGTATATTAGAACAATTCCAGAACCCTAAGTCACTGATGACTGCAGATAGAGTATTGAAACAGCTAGGACAATCAAAAGCTAAAGAAACTTATGCTGTAAGTTGTTTAGGAAACTTTTCAACCAGTCTTTGGTGTATGCTTTAGACAAACTCAAATTGGGTTCTGATGGAAATTTAAACTTTTTTCAGTTTGTGAGTCATGTAGTCTAGTTTATTTAAGAATTGAATGCATTCTTTTGAAGTTTCATTGGGGTATGAAAGTGTTGACTGAAGTACATTTTCAATGAAGCGCGGCAGCGAAATGTGCTTCGATCAATGCTTTCATACCCCAATGAAACTTCAAAAGAATGCATTCGATTCTTGTAATTATATTTAAATCACATCAAAATTTAATATAGTTGAATTTTTCGTTGTGAAATTTATTTGTGTTAGATTATTTGCTGTTGGAAATTACTACGCCATTGATTGTTTACATCTGACGTCATCATGGAGGCACGTGCAAGTTCGGGTTTGAGTTTCATTGTGATATGAAACATCTCTTATAATCATGTGACCACTCCATAGCCAATCATATTGTAACATTTCAATGAAAAACGGAAGTAATGTAATTATACATCAATAAACTGGTACAGAATCCTATTTAATCCTATAAAGGAGAGTAGTAGATGCATATCTACATAATGCTTGATTTTATTGTAACAAGTCAAGGTGTTATATTACAGATCACAATTGTAAACCTGTTTTTGATTGGACAAGTATGCCGAAATGTCAGCTTATATTCACGGCAACATTCAGGGTATATACACATGTAGGACTCTTTAATCACCATTTGGTGTCTGTTAAAAACAAAAAACCATTTATTTAGCTATTTTTCCTCCCTGTGATGTACTCATAAAAATATATATTTATTGTATCCCCTTGTGATATAAATTTTATATGCATCTTTTCCCCCAATGATTTATAATTTACATGACTGTCACCTTATAATGTTATTTTATTTATATACAGATGCAATTCTTGCTTCTATTTCTTATGACAATTAATTCCATATTAAAAATACAATGTAATTTATTATATAAAAGTCAAAGATGGGGCTGTTGTGGCCGTGATCGTATGGTAGTTGGATTTACAACTACCTATGCCTTCAGTGCCTATCACCACTGATGTTGTGAGTTCGAATCTCGATCAGGGTGACATGTACAACATTATGTGATAAAGTTTGTCAGTGATTTGCAACAGGTCTGTGGTTTTCTCCGGGTCCTCTGGTTTTTTCCACCTATAAAACTGACTGCCACGATATATACTGAATTATTGGTGAAAGTGGCGTGACATTAAACACCATCAAGCAAACATAAAAGTCAAATATATATTATTGTATGTACATATAGCCTATCACTTTTTCTGATGTTTTTTGTATGTACATATAGACTATCACTTTTTCTGATGTTTTTTGCATGTACATATAGCCTATCACTTTTTCTGATGTTTTTTGCATGTACATATAGCCTATCACTTTTTCTGATGTTTTTTGCATGTACATATAGCCTATCACTTTTTCTGATGTTTTTTGCATGTACATATAGACTACCACTTTTTCTGATGTTTTTTGTATGTACAGTTAGCTCAATGCGAATGGATTCTCCCACTCCAAAATCTGTGGAATTTCTTGGTGTAAAACTGAAATACACAGATATCCACCGAAAAAATCTTGGTGTATCTTTGGAGCATTTGGTCATAAATCAGCAGGGTTTCTCACCTGAATCGGGGGGCCGTGGTAAAATTTATGGTTTTAATCCCATTGATCTATGCCGCTTTCTCCACGGGATACAGACAGGTGTTATTAAAAATCAATAACTCAGGTAAGCATAATTGCCGTTTGTGTGACTATTTATAATATTTGTCATCAGTAAAAAATATTAAAATAAAAACTTATGTTGGCAGAGATCATAATATTTCCCTGGTTCCGCGTGTTTTCCCTTTTGCTAAAAACAGTAACATTCTCGGAATCAATATCTCGTATAGGGGTATGGACATTTGTCAATTGCCAGTACCCCCATCAGACATGGGCTTAGTCAGAGCGATATATTCGAATCCGGTGCTAATAAAAAATTGTGATGAAATTATTTCGTTGAAAATTGCACTACCGACTTGTCTTTTTTCAGCAGGCTAAAATATTTTGTGTTGACTTAAATTTTTTATTTAAAATGCCGACTGTTCTGAGGGATTTCCCTTGTGATAAAAATAGTAACATTCTCGGAATCACTATCTCGTATAGGGGTATGGACATTAACTATTTGTCAGTACTCCGTCGAGTTGAGTTTTGGAGCTTCTGCAGATGATACCAACGCCCTAAATTATCAAAAAATGCCGTTACAATGTGAAAGGCGCTAGAAAATCAATGCATCAATCGTGTATGTTCAGGTTTTGACTGATTTGAAATACACTAGCGAAGCAAATTCTTTTGTGTATTACACAAAAAATCGCACAAGTGCAAAAGGTAAAATTTCGCCATTTTAAAGTTGTAAGAGTGCTACTGGTTTCTTTATCTTTCATAAATCCTCGCAAAAATAGCCGATCGATGTCCAACAAATCTAAAAAAAATTAAACATTAAGAAGTAAATCGAAAATGTTGTCTATTTTAAGTTTTTTGGGAAAAAAACGATCGAAATACTTACGGACAACGATCTATTGTAAATATTTAAAGTTCCAAGCGACATCCTAATCAGATTAACTACCGGAGGCATTTAAACATTTTTATTACTCTAGACGACCATAAACCATTTTGGAGGGTCATAAACCACACGGTGTTGGGTGGATCAGCTTGGGAGGATTTTGGGAGCAAAATCTGAAATTAACGGCGGCACACCGATATTCACCGAAATCGGGGGAAAACGATAGAGAATCCATTCGCGTTGAGCTAACTGTACATATAGACTCACTTTTTCTGATGTTTTTTGTATGTACATATATAGACTATCACTTTTTCTGATGTTTTTTGTATGTACAGTTAGACTATCACTTTTTCTGATGTTTTTTGTATGTACATATAGACTATCACTTTTTCTGATGTTTTTTGTATATACATAGTAGCCTACCACTTTTTCTGATGTTAACTTACATGTACGTAACATTACAGAACAGAAAACCAACAATGCCCTCTAAACATTTCACAAGGACTTATATGAAGGCATTTACCCAGGATCCTGTGATAAATAGAGCTAATTCACTGAACCAATCTTCTGTACAGAATGGAGAAGCAGACATTCCTGATAGTGACAGGTAGTTTTGTGATAAAAATGATTTGATTTGATTTTTAGCTCACCTTGCCAAAGGCAATGTGAGCTTTTGCCATCACTTGTCATCTGTCATCCGTTAACTTTTCACATTTTAATCTTCTGCTCTGAAACCCCTTAGCCAAATGAACTGAACTTGGTAGGAAGCATCTATTGAAGGTCCTCTATAAAGATTGCTCATTTCGTCCTGATCCATTAACAAACATGGCCGCCACAGGCAATTCTTGTTTCTGATTGTCCGATTTTTAAAATTCTTCTCCTCTGAAACCGATTGGCCAAATGAACCGACACATGGTAGGAAGCATCTTTCGAAGGTCCTCTGTAAAGATTGCTCATTTCGTCCCGATCTGATAACAAACATGGCTACCACAGACAATTCTTGTTTCTGATTGGTTGATATCTAAAAGAAAATCTCTTCTGAAACCGCCTAGCCAAATGAACTGTAACTTTGTAGGTATCATCTATAATTTCATCCCGATCCATTAACAAACATGGCTGCCGCAGGCAATTCTTGTTTCTGATTGGTCGATTTCTAAAAATCTTCTCTGAAACCGCTTTGCCAAATGAACCGAAACTTGGGAGTAAGCATCTATGGAAGTTCCTCTATAAATGTTGCTCATTTCATCCCGATCCATTAACAAACATGGCCACCACAGGAGATTATTGTTTCTGATTGGCTGATTTTTAAAATTCTTCTCCTATGAAACCGTTATGCCAAATGAACCGACACTTGGTAGGAAGCATCTATGGAAGGTCATTGCTCATTTTGTCACGATTGGTTAACAAACATGGCCACCACAGGAAATTCTTGTTTCTCATTGGTCGATTTCTAAAAATATTCTTCTCTGAAACCGCTTTGCCAAATGAACCTTAACTTGATAGGAAGCATCTATTGAAGGGCCTCTCTGGGTATTGCTCATTTCGTTTTGATCAATAGACAAACATGGTCGCCATAGGCAATGCTTGTTTCTGATTGTTTGATTTCTAAAAATCTTCTTCTCTGAAACTGCTTAACCAAATGAACCGAAACTTTGTAGGAAATATATATGGAAGATGCTCTATAAAGATTGCTAATTTTGTCCCAATCCGTTAACAAACATGGCTGCCATAGGCAATTCTTGTTTCTGATTGGTTGATTTCTAAAAAATCTTCTTCTCTGCAACTGTTTAGCCAAATGAACCAAAATTTGGTGGGAAGCACCTATGGAAGGTCCTGTATTAAGTTTCCTCAAAGCACAATGAAAGGTGAGCGATACAGGCTCAGCCCTTTGAGCCTCTAGTTTTCTTTAACACCACTTGGAGCAATATTTCAGCTATATCATAGCAACCAGTTTTAGTGATGGGAGAAGCCGGAGAGAACCACCGACCATGGGCAAGCAACTGGTAAACTTTATCACTTGTGGCTGAGAGTCGAGTGCACCCTTTCTTGTAATTTACAAAGCCGGGCACGAACCCATGCCGTATTGGGGATAGGCTTGTATGAGTTGTTAGGTAATCCAACTACCTAACTCATTGAGCCACCCGGGCCCTCGTGATAAAAATGATGTACATAGGAAACAGCATATGAAATATAAGAAACAATTTTACTACTTTTATGCAGTTTAATATTAATTATTTAAGGTTGAACATGAAGAAGCTATTCATCAAACTTACATGGTAAAAAAAATGTAAAAGCACAATTCCTTGAATTAAAATATAGTTTTTGTTATTTGTTTTATTCATGTTTATAGATCATGTTTACAGTGAATTGAAAAACATTAAAAAAAATAATTTCTCTTTTAACAGTCCATACTTTGAAGCTCTTAAGAGTTTAAATGCTGAAAATTATGAAGATATCATTCCATGGTGTACTAAAGTATTAAAAGAGGATCAATCATCTTATTGTCTAGAAGCCAGACTTATGAGGGCCACATTTTTATTTCTGAGTGGAGACACTGAAAAATCACTGATAGATCTAAAACTTCTGATGTCAGAAGATGTTGATAAAAAGGTTAGTTCTTTGATTAGACTTATTCTGTTGTATACTGTGAATTCATTTTTATTCGTGGTATACCAATTTTCGTGGTTTTCGTGGGTGCCAGCAAACCACGAATTTAAAAGTTCAACGAAAAATGACCATTTGATTTCCGTTTGGCGGTAAGCAAGGTTTTGACAACACAAACGTTTGTAGCCATGTAGGTAATTCAATATTGTTACATGATGTAATTGTAATGCATGTCTTGTGAATCTAAAATAAATGTACCTGTGTGTCATTTTGTGATTGATAAACATGTAAACTCTTGGAATAAATTGTTTATTGTTGTGTCATTTATGAAAACATTTTGCGGTAATAACTTCCGTTATTTTTGTATTGTTTAATGAAGTGTTGATACAAATAAATACAAAACATTTTTGGTAAAATTTCAATCGATAATACTAACATTATTGTCGCCTTTTATAATTGCTGTATAAACATTTTGATTGACAATCATAAAGTTTATTGGTGATAATAATTGGATTAACGGTTGGTATACTGGTATCATATACACCCGGAGGTCAGGATTTTAATTTGTTGACACATGATGTTTAACTGCTGTGACATAAAATTTCACACCTTTTTTCTTTACCGTTTAATGCAACTTTTTTATATGTATTATTTATGGCATGTCATGTTCCCGTAGAGTACAAAGAATTATAATTTAAGTTTTGACTCCTAGTGTGAAGTTTAGCAAAAAACATACCCTTTTTGTGAAATATTAATTAAGAAACAAATGTAAATGGTACTGTCAAAATTATGCAATCAAATAATTATCAAAATTGTAACAAGCTGATGATGTACAACAATGATCCATATTTGTTTGGCATACTTGTAAATTTACTTAAAATGAACACTTTACCGTAGAATCACGACACACAAAATCTACTAATTTGGAGGGAAAATCCACAAATTTAAATATTTCAAAACCTTTTTTTTTATTTTTTGTAATCGACAATCCACGAAATGCCTTTTTTTCCCAATCCACGAAAATTGGTACCAACGAAATTAAATGAATTCACAGTATACATGTATACCAATCCATCAAAAAGGTTAGTTCTTTGATTAGACTTATTCTGTTGTATATACATGTATACCAATCCATCAAAAAGGTTAGTTCTTTGATTAGACTTATTCTGTTGTATATCCATGTATACCGATCCACCAAAAAGGTTAGTTCTTTGATTAGACTTATTCTGTTGTATATATACATGTATACCAATCCACCAAAAAGGTTAGTTCTTTGATTAGACTTATTCTGTTGTATATCCATGTATACCAATCCATCAAAAAGGTTAGTTCTTTGATTAGACTTATTCTGTTGTATATCCATGTATACCAATCCATCAAAAAGGTTAGTTCTTTGATTAGACTTATTCTGTTGTATATATACATGTATACCAATTCATCAACATCTCTATCTGTCTGTCCTTATTTTCTTTACTTACAGTCAAAAAAACAAAAGCGTAGATATCTAATTTAGTGCGCGTGACACGTTTCTGGAATAACCTTCATCAGGTACACTCAAAATCATAAGATTGGAATGCCAAATTATTTAAATTTTTGGGAGCAATAAAATCAAAAGTTATTTAAAGAACACTGAAGGGAACCTGAAAATGTAACATTATGAGCAGTTGCCCTTTATATACAGGTTCAAATTATATACATTTAAATGATGAAAATGAAACTGCCCTTTACAGAAGGTGATTTTTTTTTAAATACATGTACAATTTAAGGCACATTTGTATTTACAACAAATTGATTAATATTATTCTTAATCATGCTATTGTCATACAATGTGATTATAATTAAGTATTCTTGGAGAAACATTACTATAACATAAGCTTTCAGCTTGTTTCTGAATCCACATTCTGTTATCATTGTGTATATGATGTATCATTTATCTTGTTTTCTCAAATAAATATTGTTTTAACTATAAAGCACATATGGCAGAATTAGTTTTCTCCTGAAAAGTGTGAAACCAACCTTTGTCAGTGATGATTTTATAGATTATAAGATTCATACTTAATAATACTATAAATGAATTTATCCCTCATAGGGAGAATCGTTTTGTAACCTAAGGAAGGGAGAGATTAAGGAAATCTTTAGAAATCGTCGGAAGAACCAGAAATAGAAACATTACAATATTTGCTGACTGCTTTACAGAAAAATGAACATCTTCAATGGTGAAAATGTCAAAATAAAGACTTCTTAAGAACCAGGAAGTACCATTGTGTTATTAAGATTAAATTTTTCACCAATGAATTTCTCCAGTTCATTGATAATCAAGTGAAAAAATAATTTGATGAGCCTGTAGTTTTTGTTCATGGTTGTCAAAGCCTCTGCTTTGCAAAACTAAAAAAAAAAACATATATTGTTAGATGTTATCCTTTAATTGTTAAAGCAAATATTATTTACTTCCTCATATGTATAGCATGCTCATTAAAATTCTTGTTTTAACATTTTTTTTATTTGAACACATTATAGTAGCCTGTAGTTTTTGTTCATGGTTGTCAAAGCCTCTGCTTTGCAAAACTAAAAAAAAAAACATATATTGTTAGATGTTATCCTTTAATTGTTAAAGCAAATATTATTTACTTCCTCATATGTATAGCATGTTCATTAAAATTCTTGTTTTAACATTTTTTTTTATTTGAACACAAATTTCTACTTTGATTTAATATATTGTGTTTACCCAGATCAGAGTGAATGCTTTAATAAAGAGAGGAAGTATACTGATTCAACAAGAGAAACAAACAGATGGATTGGATGACTTTGCTAAAGCTGTTAGGTTAGATCCGGACAATCCTGATGTTTACCATCATAGAGGTCATGTAAGTTCACAGAGGTCATATAAGTTTACATAGGTCATATAAGTTTATAGAGGTCATATATGTTTACAGAGGTCATGTAAGTTTACCCAGGTCATATTAGTACAGAGGTCATGTATGGTTACAAAGGTCATAGTGTCATTAGGCCATTCCACCTTTCGATATTAACAAAATGAACAATCACCTCTCACCTAAAACAATAGAATACATCAAAGACCATGACATGGCATTGGGAAGTCAGGTCCTGACTGGGGACAGGCACACAGATGTGGTAGGGTTAAACTGATTAATGGGATCCTAACTCTCCAATGACAATACAGATATAAAATACCAATACAAAGCCTGCTCAAACTCTCTTCCACTCAAAGACCACATACTGTCACAAAAAATGAATGATAACATAGTCATGGACTGTACAATGGCAGGGTCAATGAATGCTCATAGTTAACTGACTACTACAGGGGTTGAAAATTTCTTTGGGCAGGCCCAAGCCCAGGGCTTTTTCAACTTTTTTAACCCAAGCCCGATCAGTGATTTGCCAAGTCCCAATTTGTAGGATAAAATTGAAATTTTATTTTGCACGTGAATATTTTGCAGTAAAGAAGACACAGTGCAAGGATTTATATATAATATTCAACAAAAAAAAAGTAATTTACAACTATCGGGTTGCGTTGTTCAATTACAATAAAGTGTTAGTCATTGATACAAGTTTTGAAATATTCTCGTCGTTTCTCCCTATCATACTTAAGATCTTTATTTCTGGAAGTGTCAGGATCAGTTGGCTCATCGTCCGCTTTCCGTTTTTCCACTTTTTTTTAACTAAAGTTAAAATTAAACAACATTTTTCTCAAAATTTGTCAACATAAACACATGATTGATCAATGTTATTCCAACGCTTGACTTTACATAGGTATGTGGGAAGCACATAGGTGATTCGGAACTCATTAATATTCATGAGGAATATCGATCTGTCCAGGCTGTGTATTACCGTTCTTAAAATAGCTATTTAGTACTTATTTACAGTGAATTGAGACGATTGACAAAAACTTGCATGTGATTTGAAATGAAAACAAGACGTTTAGAAAAAAGTGGAGTTTTTATTTTATTAAAGGCATGCCCGACAGGCTTTATCCATGGAAAAATGGCAAGCCCGAAGTTTCAATTTTCTAGTCCCGGGCGTCGGACTTGAGGAATTTTCAACCCCTGTACTAGTTAAGAAGGTAGAATCTGTTGGTTTAAGACCCTTGCTACAATGTATTTGTTTTTTTAGCTCACCTTGCCAAAGGCAATGTGAGCTTTTGCCATCACTTGGCGTCTGTCGTCCGTTAACTTTTCACATAATCTTCTCTACTGAAACCGCAAAGACAATTGATCTGAAACTTGGTAGGAAGCATCTATGGAATGTCCTCTATAAAGATTGCTCATTTCCTCCCGATCCATTAATAAACATGGCCGCCACAGGCAATTCTTGTTTCTGATTGGCCGATTTTTTTAAATATTCTCCTCTGAAACCGCTTGGCCAAATGAACCGAAACATAGTAGGAAGCATCTATGGAATGTCCTCTATGAAGATTGCTCATTTCGTCCCGATCGGCTACCAAACATGACTACCACCGAAACTTGGTAGGAAGCATCTATGGAATGTCCTTTATGAAAATTGCTCATTTCGTCCCGATCGGTTAGCAAACATGGCTACCACATGCAATTCTTGTTTCTGATTGGTCGATTTCTAAAATATCTTCTTCTTTGAAACTGCTTAGCCATATGAACCAAAACTTCTACATGTATGGAAGGTACTGTATTAATTATACCCCCCGCAACGAAGTTGTAGGGGGGTATACTGGTTTCACCATGTCCATCCGTCTGTAGACAAATCCTATGTCGTACGATAACTTGAGTTGTGTTTCTTAGAATCTTTTAAAATTTTATCAGCTGTTTACTGGTGAAGAGAGGAGGATCCCTTTCATTTTTGACGATTTTCACTATTGCCGTTCCAGAGTTATTGGACTTGATATGACGGAAAATAGGATTTTTACCCTATTTCGTGCGATAACTTGAGTTGTGTTTCTTAGAATCTTTTAAAATTTTATCAGCAGCTTACCAGTGAAGAGAGGAGGATCCCTTTAATTTTTGGTCTGAACAATCAGTAATGCTTTGGTTATTGAAATAGGTTAGACAGATGTGGGGAGCGGGCGGTATTATCTTAGTGAGCTGTGCTCACAGTAATACTAGTTTTCCTCAAAGCAGAATGAAAGGGGAGCGACACAGACTCAGTTTGTGTGTCAAAATACCCTTTAATTTTGTAACTGGCACTATAATATTGAAATAGTATATCTGTTATTTGAAATGTTTTGTTTATTTTGTTTTTAAATGTATTTCTATTACACTATTTAGTTTTTACCTTTTTTGCATTGTTGAAAATATTTGAGATGTTTTTAAAAAAAAAACATTCATGTATGGTGGTATTGGTTTTTTTTTTCGATCCAACAGCCATGTAAGGATGATCGTTGACTACTGTTTAGACATAGTTAATTGATTATTACTTAATGGCTAGCGAGCAGTATTTCAGCTACATGTATTTAGGAGATAACTAACTGTATTGTATTTGAAAATTTCACGCCATCAATTGAAGACTTGATGGTCGTAAAATTGAGTTTACTGGCGACATGTTAGCGGAGCCAGTAAATGGATATTAGCGACCATTAAATCAACAATTGATGCCGTGAAATTTTCAAATACAATACAGTTATCTCCATTCTAATGTAATCATGCGTAGAATAGATGTATATTGCCAAGATAATGTAAGCCAAAATTTTAAAAATATTTCATGCTATTTCAACTGGAATTGATACTGTGAAAATTACACCATTAAACAGACAATTGATGCTGTTAAATTTTCAAGTACAATACAGTTATCTCCATTCTAATGTAATCGTATGTATTGCCATATTATTGACAAGATGACGTAAGCGGTAAATGGTTAAAATTCTAAAAATATCTCATGATATTTCAACCGTGGAATTGATACCATAAAAATTACAACACTGTCCAATCACAAACCAGGAATATTAAAGAACTACATTATAATTAGGCATTTATAATATATATATCTATTTTCTAGCACAATATACAACTAGACAGGATAGATGATGCAATCAGAGATTTAGAATTTGCCATCTCAAAGTGTCCAACCTTTGCGGCATCTCATGTACAGAAGTCATTTGCTGGTAAAGTCATGTGTTAAATTTATTACATACCCTAACCGGTCTTGTATTAATCGCATTAGTGCATAATCCGCATCCCCTTTTGCTCCCAAAATCTCAGGAGAAAAAAAACCTAGTACAGGTATATAACCCGCATCAACTTTTAATCTGTTCATGTGGAGGACAAATGAGTGAATAAAGCTTAAAAGCTGGCAAGAAATTGTGTAATGCAATGAAAAACGTGTTCAATTATCGGTAATTATTTCCATCCTTTGTGGACAACATTTAGAAGGAAAAAAGAATCATTATATTAAATGATCGTTTTTTTAATTTTCTTTCAACAGCTATCAATTTATTGTTATCATAGTTGTTATCGTGATTACAATTAAATATTATGATCAGAAGAATGAAGTTTTCAAAGTCAATCATTCGCCGGTAGCTGTATATACATGTAGCCTCATCACACAATAAACCAGTGTTTACCTTGATCTGTTACCACACTTCAAACGAATGTCAAAGAAATATTTACCAGGAACCAGTACTTCATAATTCAATATTTTTCAAAAACCTGATTAATAAAAGTGAAAGATTAAAATGGTATTTGCTATAGTAAGCAATTTTAAATATTTGATATAGCAAGCAATTTTTAATTAAGGATTGATCTCAAATTTTTTTCGGTTCATGTAGAAATAAACTCAAAAATGTGGTACACAATGTGTAACCCGTGAAGTGGGTTACGCAAGGGTGTGTACCACATTTTTGAGTTTATTTCGATTGAACCGAACAAAAAATTGTGATCAAACCTTATAAATTAATTCCTAATTAATTTGTTTTCTTGTCCTAAAAATATTTTGATGGATAATAATTGCTTAAAAAGAATTCAAATTAAACAAAATTCCCAATTGAGACCCCAACATGTGACTTACGGTTAAAAAATTTATCTATGACATGATGGATAAAAAATTATAACCAATCAAATTCAAGCATTTGCTACAAATTTATTTATTAAGAAATAAACAAAAAACAAAACAATAATAAATCTATTTTTATCACGTTTATAACTTACCTGTAAAAAAAAAAAATGGCAATTGTACACAATGACACATCATCGTGGCATCATTTAATATGAAATATATATTATTATTAACTAGTAACAGGTAGGGACTTTGTAAACATGTACTTTTGGGAGTGAGAGTTAAGGTAACGTAAATATTGGTAATAGATCATGCAATTATCGGCTAGAGGGATTGGCAACAATCACTCATCAGCTGGTCAAAACGGAAATAAATTGTAACATTGATGATATATTTACTTTATTAATATAAATATAAAACAAGTTACAACAAAACAAAAGCGTTCATACATAGATATAACAATGAAATTGTTCCAAAGTAGGAACAATAGATTGGATATGCACTCGAACTTCCAGGTCAATATCGTCTGAAATATCTGTACTGTCACATCCGATTTCTTGGAAAAGGTTTCTCAGAACCTATCATAGTATATAATCTGCACACCCCCATTTCGAAAATCCCTTTAAGGGTAAATCTCTGCAGCTAATATAAGGTTTTTTACGGTAATTTTAAAAGTACATCTGTTGTAAAGTCAGGTGTTAAATTTTTCATACATTTACTGGTAAAGTCACATGTTAAATTTCAAACATAGTTATATACACACACTTGTTGTAAAATGATGTGTTAAATTTTCTATTCAGCTGTTACAAATTTGTTGGTGAAGTCATGTTTAATTCTTCACACATTTATTCACAAAATACTGGTAAAGTCATGTCTTAATTTTCTATTGGACAATTTACCCATTTATTGGTTGAAATGTTTCTCTTTTGTTATTTGAAACAAGTGAAGCTGCCATTAATAATAGGATTGAGTTATAAATCTGTTACATGAATGTACTTGATATGTACAAGCAGATATAGCCATTGGTTAGATTGTAAAGATACAATATATTTTACAGAACACAGAAAGTTGGCTGAAGCTATTGCTAATTCTGGTGCCAAACTGCCATTGCCTCAGTCATTGATAGATTCTTATAAAAAAAATGTCACCATGTTCCCTGATAACGGAGATGCTAGAGCTTTATATGCCCAGGTATTTATTTTTATAAAAGACACAATTTATATTATTATACCTTTAATAATATTTGACTATATAAACGTAATAAGACAATTTGGATGTTTTACGGAAAATTTGCAGACGAGGGAGAAAACCCAGTGGACAACCCAAGCATATATAATGTAGAGAAAGATAATAGGTTGTCGCCCAGTCTACAACCCTTCACAACCGGAAGTGTGCTGAATTTTTTTTTTTTTTTTTTCAGTCTGGTTCCGTAATTCTATTTTCTATGCCATAGATTATTTTGTTGTCATCTGCAAAACAAAACATTCAAGTCATAAACATCTTAGAGTAGTTTTGGTATAATAAAATAGTTATTGCATTCATATGAGGTGAACATCAAGTAGTCAACCCTCGGTACTCAGGCTAAAGCCCTTGTGAAAACAACCATCTTCAGGTTGACAACTTTCGATGTTCATCTGTTATGAAGGCAATATGAGGTGAACATCAAGTTGTCAACCCTTGGTACTCAGACTAAGCCCAGACTAAACCCTTGTGAAAACAACCATCTTCAGGTTGACAACTTTCGATGTTCATCTGTTATGAAGGCAATATGAGGTGAACATCAAGTTGTCAACCCTCGGTACTCAGACTAAACCCTTGTGAAAATAACCATCTTCAGGTTGACAACTTTCGATGTTCATCTGTTATGAAGGCAATAATTGTATATTATACACTGTTTAATGGTATACTGTAAACCAACTTATTTTCGCGGCTATTATGTTTCACGTTTTTCTGCTTCAAGACAGTTTCGCAGAGATTTAAATTCGCGATAACCAAATGTTCTTGTTTCTTACACACTTTAGACCGACTTGTTCGCGGATATAAACTTTCACGATTTTGTACTTTACCGTGAAAGTCGCAAAGGTTTATAGCATGCGAACAAAAGTTGGTTTACAGTATATTAATATCTGCATTCATATTTTTTTTTAATTATTTATATGGGTCTGTGGTTGCTGTCTCTCTGTAAAGACAAGTGCTTTCCGTGCAATTTAGCACAAAGATCCTAGATTCTGAATTGTTCTGTTAGCTTTAAACAAAATTTACTCACTGTTTTGATGATGTGGATAATTTGGTTTTTAGCTCACCTTGCCAAAGGCAATGTGAGCTTTTGCCATCACTTGGCGTCCGTCGTCCGTTAACTTTTCACATTTTAATCTTCTCCTCTGAAACCCCTCAGCCAAATGAATTGAAACTGGGTAGGAAGCATCTATGGAAGGTCCTCTATAATGACTGCTCATTTCGTTCCCAATCCATTAACAAACATGGCCGCCACAGGCGATTCTTGTTTCTGATTGGCCTATTTTTAAAAATCTTCTCCTCTCAAACTACTGATCCAAATGAATTGAAACTTGGTAGGAAGCATCTATGGAAGGTCCTTTATAAAGATTGCTCATTTCGTCCCGATCCATTAACAAACATGGCCGCCACAGGCAATTCATGTTTATGATTGTATGCTTTCTAAAAAATCTGTTTTTCTGTGGAAAGAGAGATAACTCTAATTTAAATATTAACATTTGTTTAGTATAATACAGTTAAAATGAATCTGTATAAAAAAAATGTGACCGAGATACCCACTCTAAACCATATATATTTATGATCAGGGTGACTAGGCAAATTAAATGCCTTATAGCTCATGCCCCGGTGGGTCATACCCCACCCCTTACCTGAAGTGAACTTTTTAATGGTTGAGATCCCCACCCCTAAACCATATATATTTATAATCAGGGTGACGGCAAATTAAATGCCTTATAGCTCAGGCCTTGGGGGGTCATACCCGACCCCCTACCTGAAGTGAACTTTTTAATTGTTGAGATCCCCACCCCTAAACCATATATATTTATGATCAGGGTGACCAGGCAAATTAAATGCCTTATAGCTCATGTTCTGGGGGTCATACCCCATCCATACCTGGGGTGAACTTTTTAATAGTTGAGATCCCCACCCCTAAGCCATATATAATTATGATCAGGGTGACTATGCAACTTAAATGCCTTATAGCTCAGGCCCCGGGGGTCATACCCCACCCCTATAGGCTATGGAATGTTCTGTATTAAGTTTCTTCAGAGCAGAATGCAAGGTGAGCGACACAGGCTCAGCTCAGTGCTGAGCCTCTAGTTTATTTTATCAAACATTTTGATAAATCACACGTTTCTCAAATGTACCAGGTATGCAGTTTGTGCACATTCTGCAATAGAACTACATTATGAATGTTTTATTTGAAATAATAATACAAATTTTTAGGCGAGGGGATACGCCACGCTTTGCATTGCCCTTGTTTAGTAATATGGAGGTTGTATAATACCTGGTATAATATTGAAATTGTCATTATCTTTACCTGTCAATTTTAAGATAAGACAAATACTGTGAAACCTGTCTAAACCAAACCTCCCTGGGGACCAGCTTATATGGTCAGTTTATACAGGTTATATTAACAAAGATTTCCTACTTAAGGAATTGATTACACTTCAGTTTATACAGGATTCCAATTAATACAGGGTCCAGTTTATTCAGGGTCCAGTTTATTCTGGGTTCAGTTTATACAGGATTCCAGTTTATTCAGGGTTCAGTTTATACAGGATTCTAGTTTATTCAGGGTCCAGTTTATTCTGGGTTCAGTTTATACAGGATTCCAGTTTATTCAGGGTTCAGTTTATACAGGATTCTAGTTTATTCAGGATTCAGTTTATACAGGATTCCTGTTTATGCAGTTTTCAATTTATACAGGATTCCAATTTATCCAAGGTTTCGGTTTATCCAGGATTCGAGTTTATTCAGGATTCCCGTATATTCAGGGTTCAGTTTATAATAGGATTCTAGTTTATTCTGGGTTCAGTTTGTAGGATTCTAGTTTATTCCGGGTTCAGTTTATACAGGATTCTAGTTTATTCAGTGTTCAGTTTTTACAGTATTCTAGTTTATTCAGTGTTCAGTTTATACTGGATTTCAATTTATTCAGGATTCTGTTTACACTGGATTCCAGTTTATTCAGGGTTCAGTTTATACAAGATTCCAGTTTATTCAGGGTTCAGTTTATACAGGATTCCTGTTTATTCTGGGTTCAGTTTGTAGGATTCTAGTTTATTCAGGGTTCAGTTTACACTGGATTCCAGTTCATTCTGGGTTCAGTTTATACAGGATTCCTGTTTATTCTGGGTTCAGTTTGCAGGGTTCAGTTTATACAAGATTCCAGTTTATTCTGGGTTCAGTTTATACAGGATTCCCATTTATTCTGGGTTCAGTTTATTACAGGATTCTAGTTTATTCAGGGTTCAGTTTATACAGGATTCTAGTTTATTCAGGGTTCAGTTTATACAGGATTCTAGTTTATTCTGGGTTCAGTTTATACAGGATTCTAGTTTATTCTGGGTTCAGTTTATACAGGATTCTAGTTTATTCTGGGTTCAGTTTATACAGGATTCTAGTTTATTCAGGGTTCGGTTTACACTAGATTCTAGTTTATTCAGGATTCGGTTTACACTAGATTCTAGTTTATTCAGGATTCGGTTTACACTAGATTCTAGTTTATTCAGGGTTCGGTTTACACTAGATTCTAGTTTATTCAGGGTTCGGTTTACACTAGATTCTAGTTTATTCAGGGTTCGGTTTAGACAGGTTTCACTGTAATGATATTGATTATAAATCTAAGATGGCTGCTAATATAAAGTACTTTTGAATTTTTTGTTAATTTTTACAGTTTAAATAATTACATGAGTGATATTTATTTTAATAGGTCTTCATTATAGACCATGTATTAACTCATACAAGTCATTGAATGTAAAATAATATATTTATAACTCAGGCTTTAACTGATGCTGGGAAATTTGACCAATCAGACAGAGAGTTTGGGGAAGCCATTAGACTAGAACCAGATAATGCTACAGCTATGGTACATAGAGGGTAGGTCTAAGTTATCTTTATAATACAGTTGTTAGTAGTTGATAGAAACTCATCACATCACTTAGGTAAAGTTGTCAAACATCTATTATACAACCACAAAACTTTTATGGTCTAATGTTATGGATCTATTGTCATTATCGTCTGTCTGAAGACACAATAGTTTCTATTCAATAATGTTTTTTTTCCGGTTAACCGATCCTGCAGATATTTTAGCACAGTTTAACTTACAAACCACAGAGTGCAGTAGACCCTGGGTTCGAGCTCGGTCGGGTCAAACCAAAGAATATAAAATTGGTATTTGTTGCTTTTCCGCTAAGCATGCAGCATTAAGGAAAAAGAGCAAAGACTGGTTGGCTCGGAATCAGGATAATGTGTCCGAATGGAGCGACATGTCTATCCGCGGACTGTTGTTTCAGTGAGCTAGCACTATAAAAATCCAACTAAGGATGTTTGTCTAGTACGAAGCTGATCTCATCATCTCATTAAAAATTTACTTGTTCTCGCCATGATATGGTTGAATAATTGCTGAATTGGCATTAAACAACAATCACTCACTCACTCACTCATAACTTACATATTTCATACTCAGGTTGCTACAATTACAGTGGAAACAGGACGTAGATGAAGCTGTTAAGATGATTAATCAAGCTATAGACACTGATGATAAATGTGAATATGCCTATGAAGTTTTAGGTACTTTAGAAGTTCAAAGGTAAACATTAATATTATATTTTTTAATTACTTTTTATTCTTTCCATATCTACAAATATGTGGACAAATTAGATTCAATAAATGAGTTAACAGTGTTTTATGTCAAGTGAGCAACATTTTAGCTACCATCATGGAGAAAAATTAGTTACTTTCAAATTAAATTAACCGTGAAGTTGCTTTCAAATTACATTAAGCGTATCGGTCTTGGTGGTGTAATGGTTAGTTTGCTCCCCTCGAATGGGTTCATGCCACGGTCATGTCAATGGTTAGTTTGCTCCCCTCGAGTGGATTCATGCCACGGTCATGTCAATGGTTAGTTTGCTCCCCTCGAGTGGGTTCATACCACGGTCATGTCAATGGTTAGTTTGCTCCCCTCGAGTGGGTTCATGCCACGATCATGTCAATGGTTAGTTTGCTCCCCTCGAGTGGATTCATGCCACGGTCATGTCAATGGTTAGTTTGCTCCCCTGGAGTGGGTTCATGCCACGGTCATGTCAGTGGTTAGTTTGCTCCCCTCGAGTGGGTTCATTCCACAGTCATGTCAATGGTTAGTTTGCTCCCCTCGAGTGGGTTCATGCCACAGTCATGTCAATGGTTAGTTTGCTCCCCTCGAGTGGGTTCATGCCACGGTCATGTCAGTGGTTAGTTTGCTCCCCTCGAGTAAGTTCATGCCACGGTCATGTCAGTGGTTAGTTTGCTCCCCTCGAGTGGGTTCATTCCACAGTCATGTCAATGGTTAGTTTGCTCCCCTGGAGTGGGTTCATGCCACGGTCATGTCAATGGTTAGTTTGCTCCCCTCGAGTGGGTTCATTCCACGGTCATGTCAATGGTTAGTTTGCTCCCCTCGAGTGGGTTCATTCCACGGTCATGTCAATGGTTAGTTTGCTCCCCTCGAGTGGGTTCATGACACAGTCATGTCAATGGCTAGTTTGCTCCCCTCGAGTGGGTTCATGCCACAGTCATGTCAATCCAAAGACTATAAAATTGGTATTAACTGCTTTTCCACCAAGCACGAAGCTTTCAGGAGAAAGAGTAAAGACTGGTTGGTTCAGGATAATGTGTCTAAGTGGAGAGACTACCCACGAACTGTTGCTTCAATGACCTAGCAGTATAAAGATCTAATTAAGTGGAGAAACTACCCACCAACTGTTGTTTCATTGAGCTAGCAATATAAAGATCCAATTAAGTGTGTTGGTTTAATACAAAGTGAACATTATCATCATTTCATTGAATGTAACTTGTTCTTGCCAAAATATAGCTGAAAAATTGCTCAACAGGCATTAATTTAGATTTATTTTCTGACTTTCAGAGAAGCATATTTTCATCAAAATTTGTATTTGATTTCTATGACAAGTTAAATATATAAACATTAGAGAAAACTGAAGGGGCAATCAATATATATATAATTTATTGTCATACTGCAATAGAAAATCTAAGTGATCCGATTGGTTATTTACTCGATTTTACTAATCCATATATATGGCTCTAGCCGGTAATATGAAAGCACATGCCAAGAAAGATAACTCATTTTGAAATCATACGTAATCAAGATGTCGACCCCCCAGGTTCGCCTGTCACTCTGAGGCAATTCTAAATCATTTGTTTTTTTCTGTTAAAATTGTTAAGTTGTTTATTAAATATGTTGAAGAAGTAATTTCTTCTTTAAAGCAAAGTCATATCTGGGGTTAAATGTTCATGAGACAATACATGTATAGTAGTCATGTTGTTTGTTTAGGCTTTACACAGGTAATATAGACCCATGGTATTGCAGTATGACAAATTAGTTATATAGGCTTTAGACAGATAATACGGGCTCATATAACCTGTCTAAAGCCTATATAACTAATACTATTTATAGATTATTATATGGCATTTTTCATATTACATGTCATATCAACCCAAGACCTCCATATTAGCCCAATGGCTACAACTGGCCTGAATGCTTACAGTTAAATCCTTTGGAATAAATGTCCTTTTCCTTTCGGGAAGTAGTGTGATTACTTTACTATGATATTAAATTATAATATCATTTGGTTTCATTCCACAAAGGTTCCTTATTTTCTTTTGGAATTATTAATAGTTCAAGTCATGTGACTTCATTGAAGTAAATATATCTAAATACAATGCTATTAATTCCACTACAGCTAAGCAAAACTATAAATAGACAGTACTGGTATAAGTTAATCAAAGGGAGAAGAAAGTACCGGTAAGGGAGAAGAAGTTATTACAGTTGATTGTCATGGTTACAACTTACAAAAAAAATGTATTTAGATGTAGACATAAACACAAATATTTAACACAAACTTAAAGCAGAAACAGAAATATAGGTCAAGGTTTACTTGTTATTTGTACCAGAAACAGAAATATAGGTCAAGGTTGACTTGTTATTTGTACCAGAAACAGAAATATAGGTCAAGGTTTACTTGTTATTTGTAGCAGAAACAGAAATATGGGTCACGGTTAACTTATTATTTGTAGCAGAAACAGAAATATAGGTCAAGGTTTACTTGTTATTTGTAGCAGAAATAGAAATATAGGTCATGGTTTACTTGTTATTTGTAGCAGAAACAGAAATATAGGTCAATGTTTACTTGTTATTTGTAGCAGAAACAGAAATATAGGTCAAGGTTTACTTATTTGTAGCAGAAGCAGAAATATAGGTCAAGGTTTACTTGTTATTTGTAGCAGAAACAGAAATATAGGTCAATGTTTACTTGTTATTTGTAGCAGAAACAGAAATATAGGTCAAGGTTGACATATTTGTAGCAGAAGCAGAAATATAGGTCAAGGTTTACTTGTTATTTGTAGCAGAAACAGAAATATAGGTCAAGGTTTACCAGAAACAGAAATATAGGTCAAAGTTTACTTGTTATTCGTACCACAAACAGAAATATATGTCAAGGTTTACTTGTTTTTTTTTGTGTACCTTTTTTGAATCAGTCTTTACTGTAACTGAATAACTTGTTTCTTTACACTGAAAAAAATCTTTATTTTCATTTCAGATCAAATATGGAGAGAGCTATGGAATTGTTTCAGAAGGCCATACATTTATCAAGAACTGAATCTGAGATGGCACATCTGTATTCGTTATTGGATGCTGCACATGCTCAGTTGAAGGTAGCAAAGAATTTAGGAATTACAATACCAAGTATGGGACCACAAATGTGATGGACAAGAAAAATAATTGTTGTTTTTATTATGTATTGACTAAAAAAAATATACTAATCGTATGATGTAGTGTTTCCTCTATATATAGAGGTATGGTATTTTGTTCTGTTTAGATGGTACTGATTCATACTTTTACAGATGGTTAGGAGCCACTTAAAGAAGATGTTAAGGACACCTGTATATATTGTATGTAAAATGGTGAAATGTGGTTGATGTAATACAAGTACTATGTCAGTCTATATTACACAAGGGTAAAACACCACTAGATATAGCAATGTTTACATATTGAAGAAACATAGACATTATATGTAAATCTTAAATCCAAATACCCCATCAAGAAAGACAGATTGTTGTGAATTGAAACACTTATAGAAATAAATTAAACATTTCTCTATATTGTTATATATATATCGTTTGGTACATTGAAGTGCCAACTCACAAAATGTGTAAAAGTCTTTCTGCTGGGATGGAAAATAAAATTTCTAATGGCCATAGACAGCTTTTGAGTATGAGTATATTGTCTTATCAGAATATTGAGTTGATTATATTGTCTTAGGTAAAGGTATATTGAAAATGGAATTTGATTAGCGGTGCCTGATAAGTCTATTGTTTATAAACTAGACAATGGTTTGAAATGTAATATGATGTGAACAATCGTTTGGAGGGTCGTTCTCTACAAAGGCAGTGATTTTTGTGCCAATTGGTGATGGTGGTGGCATGTGGAGCTCAGATTTTGTAACAGATCTATTTCTTGTATGATATCAACTTTACTATTGTAATACAGTGTAACCTGTCTTAACCCTGAATAAACCAGAATCATACCATATATAAACCTAACTTTGAATAAAGTCCCAATGTAAGAAATCTTTGTTAATTTAACCTGTATAAACCAAACACAAAAGTTGGTCCTAATGAGGTTCGGTCTAGACAATGAAATCATGATATAATGGTGTAAGGCAATATTAGATACTGTAGACATACAGTTTTAAGTGTTGTGATTAAAGTACAGTTTTTAAGTGTTGTGAGATGGCCAGATTTGATGTTAGTACTTTATTTGAGTGATTGTATCACTAGTTTATTGATAGTAATATATGTTTAGATATGTAGAAGAAATACACGCTGCAGATCTAACCTATGATTATCTTTATATAAATATCCATGGATAAGTTATATGTTTTGTTTTGAGCATACAGTCATACCTGTATTAAGAGGTCACCTTTGGAACAAAGAAAAAATGGCCTCATAAGACAGGTGACCTCTTCAAAGAGGTCCAATTCATATGAAATTTTCTATGACAGGACAAGAAAAAGGTGACCTTTAAATACAGGTGACTGCAGGGGCAGGTTTGACTATTCAGTTAAAGATACCATTTGTCTTTTATTTGTTATTAATTATGAAGAGGACATTTTTTTTTTTCTTGTTTTACTATTTTAATTAGACGCTCATTAAATTGATACTGTGCGAGAGTTAGGAGACTTGTATATTACCATTGACTGTGTATTAAATGTCTTGTGACCTTAGCTTATATTAGAGAGATAAGTCAATTATATGTATCACATTACTGTGAGAACCATTTTGGTTTTAAAAGCTGATCTAAATAAATATTTGTTGTAATATTGATTGTTATTTGAGTTTTTAGATCACTGTGATCTATAGTGATTCGGGCTTTATACCCTAACATATCATAGGCCACTTACATGAGTTTAGATCATTATACCCTAACATATCTTAGGCCACTGACATGAGTTTAGATCATTTTACCCTAACATATCTTGGGCCACTTACATGAGTTTAGATCATTACACCCTAACATCGTAGGCCACTTACATGAGTTTAGATCATTATACCCTAACATATCTTAGGCCACTTACATGAGTTTAGATCATTATATCCTAACATATCTTAGGCCACTTACATGAGTTTAGGTCATTATACCCTAACATATTTTAGGCCACTTACATGAGTTTAGATCATTATATCCTAACATATCTTAGGCCACTTACATGAGTTTAGATCATTATACCCTAACATATCTTAGGCCACTTACATGAGTTTAGGTCATTATACCCTAACATATCTTGGGC